>LPNX010974049.1:469544-599348 GCA_001517045.1 Pseudotsuga menziesii
GGTCAAATTCAAATTTAAAAAATAAAAACATAAAAAATAATAAATAATAAATAATAAATAATAAATAAATTTATAGATAAACTAGATAAATATAAAAAGAAACCCAATAAATAGTAAGAACACAAATGTTATATTCTCTAAATCTCTTAACTAAATTATTTCAAAGAAATGTAAAGATACAAGTTAATTCTTTTATAAAATAGATCGAAATATTAACAAATATAAAAAGGATTTTAAGAAAATGCAAGAAGTAACTCAACCCAATCCTAGAAATATAATGTTGAAACAAAAATATATTAGATAATATCCTACCAGACTCTAAAGGCATTCAATACTAAAAAGGCATTAAATGCTAAATTTATTCAACCCTCTCTTCAACCATCTTTTGCTTATTGTCGAAATCATGTATTGCATGAGTCATGCCACCTGTGCACTCAGAAAGTCATTTTAAATATTTGACAGCTTCTTTTGTTGTGTAAAACTCATGCCAATATTTCCCTGTGCATTCCAAATGTGTAGTGTTTTGTCCTCAAACATAAATTACAACGAGATATCAATATCATATTTCATCACTTAATGGTGTTCCCAGTAGCTAAGAAATAACCAACTAACGTGAAAGAAAGATTCAGATGCTCAAGTGATACTGTCCTAACATCTAGATACTTTGACTTAGTTATATTAATTGATACCCTTCAGTAATTTTGGTTGAAGGTTGGTATAAACTCCAATGAAGAAAAGAACAACCGCAGTTATATGTTTAATCAATTGTTCAATACAAATATAAGCACAAAGATGGTCAATAAACTCTGTTTAATACGTGATATCTTGGAAAAGCAAGAGAACATTGATTCCTGATTGGTAATGGTATTCTAGTAAAAAAACAGTGAACTTCTGCAGAATGCTAAAGTAAAAATAAAGAACCAATGAGTGAAATAACAACCAATGTCACAAGAAAGACCTATTCGAAAGCTTACGAAGAAGAATCTTAACTATACTTGGCTTCTGGCAACCGTATATAGCATCACAAGATTTCTTGATATTAAAGATGCGTTGATAAAACCCCTCATACTTAGGTTGGATGGCCACAATCTTTTTGTAGGTCGCCATGCTACTGCAATCCAAAAGAAGACGTCGAATATCACCAGGAGAAGTTGCAAGCAGTGATTCTTTGACAACTATTAGATTATTCATATAGTTTATGTAAGCGTTTTCTTCATATTTAAGGCGATCGCATTGACCTAAATTTTGGTGTTGGAGCCGGGAAAGATAGTGGAGAAAAAAGGAAGACCGTATCCACATTGAATTCCGTTCTCCCAATGCCACTCCCACAGATCCCAACCAGCCATCCAGTTTCTCAGAAAAGTTGACTATACTATTTTTCCCAGAAGCCAAAACGCGTTTCAAAAAGGCTGAGAGTAACTTTTCACAACTATCTTCTAACTGGCATCTTTCACATACACAAATGAATCCCCACGGCCTACAAGCAATCCTACGAATTTGTCTTGGAAGAAGAACGTTGAAATAGGGGATGGTGATCTCTTCACCATTATTGATGTCCTTGGTCGCATGAATACTCATCATATCGCCAACGTTAATTCTGGAGGCGTTCGGAATGCAAGAGTGGTTTATGAAAGACGGAATCAGCCAAATGTTGTAGTAATGCCTCATTTCGTCAGGATTCTTCCAATTATTTATGTTTTCTGGAGACATATCATCAAACGTGATTGTGCTTACAATACAGAGGATAGCTTCGGTGCCCAGGTTCTCATATTCTCGACAGATAGTCTTCTTCGCCAAATAAGGCAGGCATTCAAAGGCGAAGTCCGGTAATGCAGGACAGTATGTTTTTAAGCCGTTATCACTTAAAGGGTCGAGGGAACGAAACAAAAACCGTAAGTGATCTCCTTTCTTGTTGATCACATTTACTACATTCGGAACAAGTTTGTTAGACATGGGAGCGTACATTAGTTGATGACTGTAATCAAGGCACCTGGCCAAAGCCCTGGAAATAAGCAATACTGTCACGGATTTCACAAACTCCGTCGTGAACAATCCTCTGCCCTGTCGTCCACCTGAGTTTTTTTATCACTACAGGTCCTATGAAATCAGCATCTGGTTGGCAATATTTTGGACTTTCTACAATCCCCGCTATGGCTTCTCCCATATGGAAATACTCGATACACTTTTGACGGTAGAAATAGACAAGAGATTTGGTTTCTTCGGAGTTGTCAGACGAAAAAAACCAGAACAGCTGGCTTCGATGGTACCACTTGGCAATGGGATATAATTTTTATTTTTTTAATTTTATTATTATGACGTCATGTTGCAACATGTCAACTCAAATCCAGATACTAAATTCCAAAGTTTACATCATCTTCTATCCACCAATCAGCTGTTTACAAAATAGTTTTTTTAACAAAATTAAAAAAAATATTTTACAAATCCCTAAGTTATACTTTGCAAAACAGATTTTAATTTTTTATACCTACATCAAAAGAGAGCAACTAATACCAAAGTCAAAAGAGTTTGACTTGCCATCGATTACAATATACCTACTGAGGTAGGTATAATAAAATGGAAATCGAGTTTTATTAAGAACATAAATTGAATCATTTGTATTTGTTTTTTATAAGAAGTTAGAATAAAGATTAGTTCTATCGAATATAGCATAAAGGATGCATGCTATTATTCTTGGTATATTGCATTCTTGGTTGAAAATCTTGTATTTATACAAACTTAAACTGAAAATGACCTCTTCAATTTTTTATTATTATCTAATTTGTTAATCCAACTTAACATTACGTAAACCTTATATGCACTCCCATTTTTAAGTTTTTAAATATGTACCAACTCAACTCATAGTAAATGCTTAATTGATAACAAAAATGAAACTCCTAAGACATAATATAAATTATCGATATTCCATAAGAAAATGAAGTTATTTCCAAGATTTTAAACCACAAAAAAAATTCAAATAAATGATTCATCTGAAACATAGACCGAAGGAATGAGATACCCATGTTGACGCTAACTACAGTTAGAATCTCATATGAAAATTGCCATCTCAAGCTATCTACTAGCACTGTCAAAACATTAATCTAAAATTGAAGAAAAATCATGGATAAGAAATTGTTACAAGCATCTGCAACCTATGCACATGTGGAATAAGGTTCAATGGATTCCAATAGGGCTAGTGCAAGCTAATGCTGGTCACTTGTGACGCGTTCATTGCAATGGACTTCTCAAAAAACAAAAATCTGAACGTCAAAATCAATATTAGAGGTACCTACAAAACTTTTTGGAATATGGCGTAAGAATATGAAACGTGGAGAGTTGGATTACCTTCCAGAATATATAACTTTTATATATGGAAACTAAGTATAAATCCCCAAAAACGAGGTTCTTATAAGGTTGGTATGTTATTATTTTCCTAAAAAATAATGAATATGTTTGCATTGGTCCATGCATTTGGTATGCAAATGGTGGAATTTTGTGAAAAAAAATTATATAGAGTTGTAGAAAATAGGTGTGTCTTATATATATATATATATATATATATATATATATATGTATGTATGTATGTATGTATGTATGTATGTATGTATGTATGTATGTATGTATGTATGTATGTATGTATTTAAATTAAGGAAGTTAGCAACGACCTAAAATGACAAGGTCGAGCGTTGGTCCACGACATCTTGGTCTTAACATAGTCAATGAATGATATTTTTTTAGGATGTAGGTCTTTGTGTCTTCTTGTGCGGTTTCTTTTCCGTTTTCTAAATAGGCGAGCCAATCAAAAGTCATAGCTGAAGCAAATAACCCACCTTTTGTGTTAGATTGACGTTAGTCCATTTAAAACTAAATAAAAAATAGAAAAAAATAATAGATTTAAATAAAAATTACATATTCAGAATCTACAAACAGAGTTACACAAGTGTGTGAATTTTCATTAGCAGTGGACAAGCGTGGCATATGCAATATCATGCACAATGATAGGAGAATTGGTACAAAACATGTTTTATGTCATAAGACAATCCAATTCACTTGGTTTGACAACCCAAACCTAAAACCAAACTACCCAAGTCATCCACCATGTAGGTTGGAAAAAAGGTGCCTGCCTAAATTCTAAATTTAAATCATGCGTGGGCATATTTTTAAACGTACCGCGCACGCACTAGAAGTGTGGTCATGCTTCTAAGTGCATACGCGTTCAAGACGTGTGTGCGCATCTATTAAGTTAAAACTTTGTTCTAATTTTATTTTCAAGCATTTGCAATGGAATGATAATGATGAACAATGATGAGGAGGATGAGGAGGATGATGAGGATGATGATGATGAGGATGATGACTATGATGATGATGAGGATGATGACTATGATGATGATGATGTAGAATGATGGTGGTGATGATGATGATGACGAGGAGGAGGAGGAGGATGATGATGATGATGATCACAATGACTATGACTATGATGACGATGATGATGATAATGATGATGATTATGATGATGAGGATTATGATGATGATTACGATGATGGGGATGATGTTGACTATGATGATGATGATGATGATGATGATGATGATGATGATGATGATGATGATCATAATGACTATGACTATCATAACGATTATGATGATAATGATGATGATTATGATGATGATGATGATTACGATGATGAGGATGATGATGTTGATGATGTTGATGATGACGACGACGACGATGATGACCATGATGATGATGCCCATGATGATGATGATGACTATGATGATGATGATGATGATGATGATGATGATGATGATGATATGTTTAGTTGAAACTTTGCTTTGATTTTATTTTCAAGCATTTTCAATGGAATGATGGTGATGACCATGACGACGATGATGAACAATGATGATGAGGAGGAGGAGGATGATGAAAATAATGATGATGAGGATGATGACTATGATGAGGATGATAAGGATGATGATGATGATGACGACAATGACGATGATGATGATAGTGATGAGGATGAGGATGATGACTATGATGATCATGATGAGGATGAGGATGATGATGATGATGATGATGATGATGATGATGACAATGATAATGATGATGAACAATGATGATGATGATGATGATGATGATGATAGGTTTAGTTGAAATTTGCAATGGAATGATGATGAGGACCAATGATTTTATTTTCAAGCATTGTCAATGGAATGATGATGATGAACGATGATGATGATCAGGAGGAGGATGATGACAATGATGATGATGAGGATGATGGCTATGATGATGATGATGATGATGATGATGATGGAAATGACGATGATGATGAACAATGATGGTGATGATCATGATCATGATCATGATGACTTTGACTATGACGACGATGATTATGATGATTACAATGACGAGGATGATAATGTTGATGATGACGATGATGATGATGAGGATGATGATGATGAATATGATGATAAACAATGATGGTGATGATGATGATGATGACGATGATGAGGAATAATGATGATGATGATCATAATCATGATGACAATGATGATGATGAGGATGATGACTATGACAATGATGACAATGATGGTGATGATGATGATGATGATGATGATGACCATGATGATGATGACCATGACGATGATGATCAACAGTGATGATGACAATGATGATGATCATGAATAGTATGACTATGATGACGATGATTAGGATGATGCTTATGATGATGAGGATGATGATGAATATGATGGTGATGATAATGATGATGATGATCATGATGCCAATGATGATAATGAGGATAATGACTATGATGGTGATGATGGGGATGAGGATGATGATGATGATGATGATGATGAAGATGAGGAGGATGATGAATATGATGATGAGGATGAGGAGGCAGAGGAGGAGGAGGAGGAGGAGGAGGAGGAGGATGAGGACGATGATGATGATGAACGATGATTGTGATGATGATGATGAGGATGATTCCAATGATGATGATGAGAATGATGACTATGATGATAATGACGAGGATGACTATGATGACGATGATTATGATGAAAGCTGAGCCTGAGCTTAGTGCATAAAGTTGAGCCTGAGCTTAGTGCAGTAGCTCAACCTCCTTTTAGAATGCATTTTTGGCACTTATTTTGATAAGATGGAAAATATATTTCATCTTGAATTAGTTATCCCTCGAGTTCCTCATGGGATAAGTCGTCTCGGTTCATCTTATGCTCTCTTTAGTCTTGTCTGATGTCCTAGGGGGTAAGATGTTGTTCATTTGAGGTTTTGTTATTGAAGATAGTGAATTTATTATATAAATGATGCCAAAAAAGTGTTTTCAAAGTAATGGGGGTGATTAAAATTCCAATACTGTAGTAGATGTGGCTCGTGAGTTGCTTTTCATGTGATGGTTGTTCATCAATGTCTGCAAATGTATGGTCTATAGAATAGAACAGATCATCTGGTACCAGAAATATTCAAACAAGTGTATGTCCATCAGTGTAATGAGTGTTTATATGTGTATTAAAGATTTCGACGGTTTTTAAGATTTAGCAATGACATTTTGCCTGTTTTCAAGATTTAGTAATCAGTATTTATAGTAAGCCATTTGGTACTCCATACAGTGTGGCCCCTCCAAAATCACATCTATAAAATTTGAAATACGAAGGATTTTTTAGAGTCCACAAAGCTCGATGCTTTCTTCTTTCTTGATAGTAGCTGTCAATTTTAATTACTCATGGAACTCGCTTCCAGGATTTTGATGTGTCAACTTGCACAAGCACTCTCTACATTTTTCTCAGTTAACGATTGATGACTTACTAACAGAGCTTTATCTATCCCATTATTTATATAAAAAAAGAAACCATTCCAAGTTTGATTAGAGAATGATGACAATGATGAGGATGATGACTATGATGATGATGATGATGATGAGGATGACTATGATGACGATGATTATGATGATGATTATGATGGTGATGATGGTCAATGTTGGATGCCTCCCTTACCCTCCACTAGCCATAGGTAAGGAGCCTAAGAGCTGATAATGGCACCCATGGTCCTAAAAATAAAGTAGTGGTGAAGACTATATTGTAAAAATACTCGTACATGTCTGAATACCAAGACATTGTTGAATAATGTTAGTTATTAAATGGGATAAATGTTAGTGAGTAAATGTTGTAAATGTTATGTAGGAGAGCATGCATGTCTCGTTGTGCATACGCGTTAATGCGCATGTGATCTTATACATGCATGCACATGCTCAGTTACGTGTGCACGCACTTGTTACTAGTTTAAAAAAATAGAGATTTGGATTCCCTGGATTACTACCAATTTTCATGGGTTTTCTACAACAGTTCACGCGTTTTGTGCTCCTGAACTTTGCAATTTGGCTCACACTTAATCATCACTCTTTGATAAATTGGATAGAATATATCTCTTGTAATGTAACAAACATATTCAGTTGTCTTCAAATTTAATGGATACATTCAAAATGCAAGTTTTCATTGCAAGAAAAGATCATTTTGAATAGGTATGGTGAATTGTATATAATTGTTTTCATTCACAAGCTTTCAGATCATTTCATTGATTTATGTTTTATCATATGCCTACAACAATATCTATCTCATAAACAAAAATCAATTTCACAAGAAGAATTCCCAACTTCACATCTAAACAAGTCTCATATTCTCCATACAAGATGAAGTATGCAATGTTAACTAATTTACATTTGCAAATGAATATATTTTGATTTCACAGAATGATGGCATAGATGAATTTATCACTTGAGACTCTTCAATTTAAAAAAAAAATTGAATCAATCATGGGAGAGGGTCTTGTTGTAGGCACAATAGATCCCATGTTTTCGATAAAACATGAGAACCCCAATTTTACATGTAAAGTAAGTTTTCTGAATTTCTTAAGTCGTTTTGGGGTCCCCAAAACGTTTATCATAGTTTCTATGATTTGAGTTAGCTAAATTCTTCAGATTTATTCATTTTTTTGTGTGTTTTTAGTGAGTTGTAGAGAAGACTGTTTTTCCCAAAATGTGTCCTTCTTGCAACCTGCAATGTGGATTATGGGATCTTCAAGTTTATTATTTGCGAGTTTTTCATCCAGTATCTCGTAATGTGGAATGCGGGATGCTGAAACATTTTTATGAGTCAGTTGGTTAACCCGGAACCCGCAACTTGTGGATTGTGGATTAAGAGAATTATTTTTATTTATTATTGTGTTGTGTGTTTCAGCAACCCACAACCCGTAATTGCGGATTGCAGATTGTAGAAAGGGTGTGTATATTTATGAAATAAATGCCCGCAAGTCTTCTCCCGAATTCTAGATATTTGGTATTATTTGGATTGTTTCCTTTCTTATTGATCTCTAGATTATATTTTCTCTTTTATTCATTTGATTTGGTGCTATGATCTTGGTGGTTATCTTACCATGTTATCTTTCACATCCCCCACCTAAGCTTGGTCTTCACCGCACAAACTGATTATTCTAAATAACGGTTGGTTATTACCTTCGCTCTAGGATTCAGATTGATCTTATCATTTCTTCACTCATGATTTTGTGTATTGCATTGGTTCGATATTTGGCCTTGAATTAGTTTTATTTTCCCTTTGGCATGCCTAGAATTGTAATGTAAATATTTAAATAATATTGGTCTTTGGGTTATTTGCTTATATTAGTTTAATGTTTGTAATATTTGGTTTAAGCTTATTGAAATCTTTTAAATATTCATGGTTATGTTTTGAATTTCATTAACCTAACTTGTGTATTTCATTAAATCCATATATTGATTTTATACACCAGCGTAGATCCAGCTTTAGCCGGCTCTATCATGCGCCGAGAGGGATCAAATATTTCGAGGTGCAAACCCTGCTTCAACAATTGCACTCCAGTTAACCTAAAATATTACAAGTTCGCATATTTGAGTCAGAAATTGCACTCCAGTTAACCTTAAAATATTTAGTCACATATTTGGGGTTTTATTAGTGTTATTATATTATTTTCTTTCTAGTTTATTATTATTTGTAGAGTGTTATTTTTATAGGGTTAGTATGGAGAATTATAAGTGCTTTTCTTATCATTCATTCCAATGACAAGTAAAAACTGTGACAGTTTACTTTGTTAATTTACAATAGCACTTTAGTTGATTTTGTGCTATTCTTATTACTCATTCCAGTGTTAAGTGAAAACTGTGGGCAGTTTACTGTTAATTTTTACCAGTTTTTATTATTATTTCAGTCTTTATTATTATTTCAGTGTTAGTATGGGGAACCATTAATGTTATTATATTTTTTTTCATTTTATTATTATTTTTACAATGTTAGGCATGGAGAATTATTAGTGCTATTCTTATTATTCATTCCAGTGTCAACTGAAAACTGTTATTATTATTTTTACAGTATTAGCATGGAGAATCATTAGTGTTATTTTTATTGTTCTAATGTCAAGTGAAAACTGTGGGTAGTTTATTGTTAACTTTTTGGAGTGTCTTATTATTATTCCAGTGTTAGTATGGGGAATCATTAGTGTTATTATATTATTTTTTTCAGTTAATTATTATTTTCACAATGTTATATAGGGAATTGTTAGTGCTATTTTTATTATTTATTCTAATGTCAAGTGTAAACTATGGGCAGTTTATTGTATTAATTTACAATAACATTTTAGTTGATTTTCAATACCAAGCTCCACTACTGTAAGTTCAAATATTTTTGAAAAATATGAAACAAATATTTTTTTTTGTTATTTTTCATTAATATATTTATTTAAATCAAATTTAAATAATAATAATTATATAACTAACTGTGCAAATATTCATCCATCCACCCGGTTCTGTGCCGAAGCAATCAGAGTCACCGACTGAAATATAAAAAAGATTTTGGATGAACCAATAATGTCCACTATACATGAAAGCCAAAAGTCTAGCTCAAAAGACATGTGAATTGGCTTTTATAACTACGGTTCTTCACAACTTCGATAGTCAGCGGGAGTAGGGCAGACTCCACAGAACTTTCATGAGGACGTCGTTGTCTGGGTCCTATCCATCCATTCACCCAGAAGGAAAAGTGAGATACATATCATTTACAACTTAAATGCGTTACACACATCAGATTTGCAGGTTTATTGGCTTAGCCTTTGCTTTTTCCTGATTGTTATGAAATTCCAAAATCATCACCTTTAAAGCCAAAGCCACCCAATTTGATTTCGAAAAGTTGTAATTACATCAGTCACTGGATGATAGTCTGCAGCCAGCCACCATAGCAGCATCATTTGGAAACCCGCCATTGCCATGGAGAAAGCTATCTATATTTTTGTAGCAGCTAGCAAATTGGGCAGAGCTTAATGCACTTTTTATTGCCCTAGGACTGAACAAAATGGAAACAAAGAGCATTGCATTTGGATTTCATGGCTGAGCTGGCTGGTTTGTGCATGGAGCTTGGCATCATTTATTATATATCCTTGCTGCCACGCTCTTCCTCAAGAAGCTCAAATCCTCCTGCTAAAGAAGAAAAGCTTCAAGGATAATCCCTTCAATGCATTGGCCAACTAGATGTTAGACTCTGCCAATGCACCTTGCAACTGGGATGGAATCACCTGCGACAATTATACAGGTATGGTCATCGAAATCGTACTCGAAATACTGCTTTTCATCTCCAATTTCACAGAGCTGGGCCTCCTGGATCTCTCTGACAACAACCTCGATGGATCCATTCCCAAGGAAATCTCCAACCTGAAGAAGCTCTATAAACTCGAGCTCTTCGAAAACCATCTCAGTGGGAGTATTCCTCCCGAATTGGGGGATCTCATGTTACTGCAGGACTTGGATGCATCGGGCAACAGTCTTACCGGAAGCATTCCTCAAGAGTTCGGCAATTTGAAAAATGTCGTACTTGCAACTCCAGAGTAACAACCTTTCGGGCCAAATTCCCAAGAGCATTGGGGAATTGTCGTTTCTTGAAGGCTTCTCGCTCTATGAGAACGATATTATAGGCCAATTACCGCAGAATCTTGGCAGCCTGTCCGCATTCAACATGCTGGATGCATCGCAAAATCGGCTCAATGATTCACATATCTGAGACAAATCTGTAATTGCTCTCAGCCTTATTCCGAGTACGTATTGTTTTGAAGTGTGTATAGGTGTTTTGATTTACTTACAAATATATATATATATATATATATATATATATATATATACACACACCTAAGATTATTAATTATTAAGCCGACTTGTATATATATATATATAGATATATAAGCCGACTTTTTTATGTGACACGTGTCATCTCCACGTTGAGCACGGAATCACACTTCTACCTCATACCGGGCTGTAGAATGCGCCTCTCGGCGCAACAATTGGATGTTATGAAAATTAAAAGAACACATGTTTAAGTTTGTTTGAATCCTAAATTCCTTAATTTCAATGAGATTTGGTTTTATCATTATCTAGAATTTTGTGGATTAAAATCAAACATTCACGAATGTGAAATTAGTTTGATCATGGATAAGTCTCAGTTTCATTAAGCTAATTTGAATTATTATTATTCTTTTCTAGGTTTTCTATTCTTGGAAAATGATTATGTTAGAAACCTATTTGTGGAATTCATTTACTCTCCTATATTATAGGAGTGATTCTTTTACTATATAAGTAACTTATTTCCAACATTTATTTCCTTAAGAATTAAATTGTAAATGGTTTTTATTTTTCTAGGTTTAGGGTTTTCAGATATTGGATTTTTTCTTCATAAATAATTTCTAGATTTTTATTTCATCATTTCGTTTGAAAAAATTAAAAAAACTTGCAAATTTTCAAGCTTCCCCAGTATTTTTATGCATTTTTGCAGATGCGGGACCATTGATATCAACTGTTCAAATTTTAAATGTTCCCGCAACCCGCAACTTGTGGGATGCAGATTGCTAGAGGTAAAATTTTCATATTTTAATAAAACATTCCCATGCAAATTGCGGGATGTGGGAATCACTTTTTCACATTTTCATTCCCGCATCTTTTCGGACCCTAAGTTTATCTTAGGTTATAATTTAATTTTATTTCAGGTCCGTAAATTTTGGTATTTTTTATTTTTCACTTAGGGTTTTAATTTGGTTTTTTTGTTTTTCCGTATCTTTTTTAAATGATTGTTTTAAACAAATTCGAATTTTCTTCCCGACATGTAATTTCCGATTTTGTTGGGAATATTAATTTTGGATCTTCTTGTTTTTGTTTAGTTTTATATATTTGGAAAATAATTAACACAAAATAATAGATTTGATTGTTAAAATCAATGGCCACAATTCAAATTCTAAGAGAATAATCTTAAGTTGATTTGCTATTTGTATCAGAACATTTAAAAAAAAAGGATTGTTGAATGATGATATCGATCGCCGGGAAAAAGAGAGTTTTTCATTATTAAAAAATTTATATTACATTCTACCTTGGTTAATGAACACTAATTGATATATTTTTTTGTAGGTTTGTAGGGATTCTAAGCTATACAACTTAACAAAGATAATAGAATCAAACTATGGTTGTCGTGCCAATTTGAAGTTTGACGGTGAAAGCTTTGTCTGTCAGCAATGGAGATCATTTATTTTTATCATCACGAATTGGATTGCTCGAGAAAGAAGGGATCTCCAACATAAATTCATGGATCATAGAGAGAAAATATACAAGCTGATAAGATTTGAGAAAAGATACTAAGTTGAATCTTCTTAATCTTGAATTGCTTTTATTTACTTTTCATTAAACAATTGTGATTTGAGTAAGAAGATTGTCACCTTGTTTACATTTCTATCAATGTGGTGATTTACTTGTTCTTCAGACATCTTAAGACAACTTGTAATCAATTCAGCATCCTTTACCAAGTGGTTTAGATATAGATCAGGTTCCCTTTCCTAGTTATGTTTTCATTTTTCCTGTTTTTCATTTTATCTGCCTTGTTTCCTAAAGTGGAAAACAGGTCCTTTGTGGATAAAATCCAATCATAAGCCAATGGAGGTTACAAAAGTATCTGTGAGATATTACCATCGCAAACAACTCAAGGATAGAACAATACCTACATGGGATTGTTTGAAGCCTTTGGCTAGGTTTTCTTTGTGTCTTGCAAGCCTTGAAAACCCTAATCAACCACATACACAACTGAGGCTTCAACATGTCCATATTGAATAGTTCACCAAGTTGTCCATATTCTCTATATAATATAAAGTATGCAATGTAGACCAATAATCATTTGGACATGAATATATTTTGGTTTCCCACAAGGATGGCATAGATGAGGTTATCTATTGAGACTTAAATTTGTATAAAAACCTTGGAAGCAATCATGGGAGATGGTTCATATTGAATAGTTCACCAGCTTGTCCATGCTCCCCTCTTCATGCTAGATTAATCATAACATTCCTTTGAGCTTGACATGGATGCCTCTACCTCAATGATTTCTCCTTTTTGGGGGGGATTTGCAACCTCCTCATTGTCTAATTAGTCAATTTTTTCTCTTAATAGTTAAATTGTAACTTAATGAGTGTAATTTATTCAATTTATTCCCAAGACATCCAAACATCAACTTGTGTCTTCCCTCACAACTAATGTGTCATATTACATGTAATGTCATCTCGTCCGAAGGTGTTGGAAATGAAGAATATTGTTATTTTTTCATCATTCAAGCTAGCATTATGATATTAGGATCTTTTAACTAAGAGAATAACAAGCACAGTAATACAACATAAGCACATCACACGAGACAAGAGACAGAAAGAGTTTTCCTCGGGGAAACCATAAAGGAGAAAAACTCGCAACTTCCTCAGAGATAGAATCAGCACAAAAGGTAAAACTGGAAAACAGTAAAATGATCTCCTGATAGCAGTAGTCTCTCTCTCTCTCTCACTAAGAGAGCTTCTCCTCTCTCACTCATGCGCCCCAATGAGTGGGTGTGAGTGTTACAAGTGAGATAAATAGAGAGGTTCAAACTCTATTTATATTCTTTCGTTCACTTGAAGTGCACTCCAACATGTCGGCCTCACTTAACAATTACTAACTAGAGCTGACATCTCTAGGAGTGTCTGATAACCCTAGTGCCCCACCACTTGTGGGGACTTTGCTTCCTCCAACCAATAGGAGGGTAACACAATGGTGGGGACTATTTCCCCGACTTACAATGACTCACCTAGGGTCAACTTCACTAGGATAGTCTAATAACCCAAGGCCCCCACAATTATGGGGACTTTAACCCTTGACCAATAGGAGGGTTACCCACAATGACTTGACATGAATTTCTCATTATAGAAACTTCCCAATCGGAACATCAGGGAATGAAATGACTCAAATAAATTACAATACATCTCAGAATAAACAGCATGTTACAATACATAAGAAATATGGATGAATACATTATGAAGTTACAATTACATCAACACTCCCTCTTAACTAGGAAGCTATTCTCTCGACACAATTT
Organism: Pseudotsuga menziesii; assembly: GCA_001517045.1. Lineage (NCBI taxonomy): Eukaryota > Viridiplantae > Streptophyta > Pinopsida > Pinales > Pinaceae > Pseudotsuga > Pseudotsuga menziesii. Next base: position 483,996 of record LPNX010974049.1, read on the forward strand.
ATTAGCACAAGTATTCTTCTCTGTATCATCTGAATCATCGTCAACTTCTTGTCATCTTCATATTCCAGTCATCTTCATCCGGATCTAGATCATCACTGGATCTAGATCATTGTCACTGGATCATACTCGATCTGGAACATTATCACTAGATCTGGATCATCATCACTCGATCTGGATCATCACTGCTAGATCTGGATCATCACTCGATATGGATCATCATCACTGGACTGGATCTGCATCATCACTCGATCTAGATCATCACTGCTGGATCTAGATCATCACTCGATCTAGATCATCATCATTGGGCTGGATCTGGATCATCACTCGATTTGGATCATTGCTGCTAGATCTGGATCATCATCATTGGACTGGATCTGTATCATCACTTGATCTGGATCATCACTACTGGATCTGGATCATCACTTGATCTGGATCTCTCTGAGTCATCATAACTGGATCTAGATCATAGCTCAATCTGGATCTCATATGGTCATCATCATGTGTGCTATCTTGTCATAGGAAGTTCTATAAATCCAGCCTTATTTAATGTTGGTTGTAGGCCTAGCTATCAGGTAGTTCTTTTCCCAACACTTACATCTAACCTACTCATCAGAAAGGCACACCTAACACTCACATTTGATCATGTAGTAAACTACAATCACATCAGAAAGGCCCTGCACTCACATCTGTCATGGAAGGAACTGAATCCTCTCACCATGATAGAATGGCCTACCCTTACATCTGACATGGAAGGAATTGAATCCTCTCACCATGAAAGAATGGCCCGCACTTACATCAGCCATGGAAGGAACTAAATCCTTTCACCATGACGGAATGACCCACACTTACATTAGCCATGGAAGGAACTGAACCCTCTCACCATGACAGAATGGAATGCACTCACATCTAACCTGGAAGGAACCAAATCCTCCATCCTCATCAGAAAGGCCCCCAGTCCCAGACTGAGCTACCTGGTAACTGACCAGGTGCCTCCACTCTCCCGAAGAGTGGCAGTTTCCCTTACATTTTTCCTACTTGATAGAATGGACAGCACTCATATCTAACATGGAAGGAACTGAATCCTCTCACCGTGACAGAATGGCTCAGCCCTTACATCTGACCTACTTGTCAGAATGGATTTGGATATTTAGCACTCATATCTGACATGGAAGGAACTGAATCCTCTCACCATGACAGAATGGTTCAGCCCTTACATATGACCTACTCGTCAGAATGGATTTGGGACCCATCACTTTCCCTTGGAGAAAACCTTGATCTGGAGAACACCAAGCTTCTTCCTGAAGTACTAAAACTTCACTTGGGCTAATGGCTTCATCAACACGTCATCTATCTGTTCCTCTGTCGCAACATACTGGAGCTTCACTACTTCCCTCTGTACGATATCCCTGATATAGTGATACTTGATCTCAATATGCTTTGACTTGTCATGGAACACTAGATTCTCTGACAACTTCACGCAACTCTGGTTGTCACAATGTATACAAGTAGCATCCAACTAGAGATCAAATGAATCAGACAGTAGCTTCCTCAGCCATACTGCCTCACAACTAGCTGAACAAGCTACGACATACTTTGATTCAGCTGTACTCAGTGCCACACACGATTGTTTCCTGCTAAACCAAGAGATCACACCTGATCCCACATTGAAGCAACACCCTGAAGTGCTCTTCCTATTGATGGCACTTCCTACCCAATCTGAATGAATATAACCTTCCAGGTTAATCTTCTAATTCATATCGTACTTGAGCCCATAATCAACTATACCCCTGCATGCTTTGCAACCATTAGGTTAACATATCTCAATGTGTTCATAGCAAAGCAAATATCTGGTCTTAGGTACATCAAGGACCCAATCATCTGATGATATATCGTAGCATCAACTGTCCCTGATGAAGCATCACTCAATAGCTTCATGTTCGATGCCATAGGTGTGGCCATAGTCTTGCATTCCATCATCCCAAACCTCTTCAATATCTCTACTGCATACTTCCATTGTCCAAGAAAGATTCCATCCGCACTCTGCCACACCTCCATACCTAGAAAAATAGTGCATCGACACATAACAGGAGCATCACTGGTCTTCCTCCTTCAACCTTGAAGCAAAGGTTGCAATCCACTTTACTCTCAGTAAATCCTAGAGTCATCCGTAATCTATCCATTCTATTGTACCATGTCAAACCTCAGGATATTTTGTAGTCACTCCCTCTAAAGCGGAGAATCATACTTCCTCTGTCTTCCATACTCTATGCACTGAAACATTCTGTACTAGGGTGACAAGTAGTATCCATCTAGGATCATTGGATACCAAGATCCTCTATTTTGAACTTTTTTCAAAAGTTCTTCTCACATCCATCTATGATCTTGTCATCCTTAATCAACCTTGTAGCAAAGGTTAATATCTTCATCAATCTCATCATGTATGTGTTTCAATTCTTACTGGCTACAACTGTCTCTTTGTATTCTATGCCTTCTTTTCGTGAGAAGCCTCGTGCTACGAATCTTGCTTTGTATCCCATGATGTTTCCATCTACTGCATTATGGAACTACGAACTTCCCTTCACGTATTGATACTGCATCCTAGACATCATTCTTCTTGAACTGGTCTTCCATTTCTTCTTGGTTACTTCTTCATGGCTAGAAGGTTTTGTATCAATGATGTCGCTGTATTCTTCATATTATTCTTCATCTTGAACTGTCATCGCTTGTTCTTTAGAACAAGTCTCATCCTTATTTGCTTGTAGTCGATTATGTATGCGGTCTTTCCTACAAGTCAAATGCATTTGTATGGTTAAAAACATTTCATAAGGAATATTTATACTGGAAAGTTTTTATGCATAAATATATGGTCATGCAACTACTTTAGCCAATACAACATTCATCCATATCTCACTGAAACTTTCTAGATGCCTTCCATCTCTACCAGGACAACATTGAGATTGTGCACTAATCCAATATGTCAGCAAAGAGGTTTCATTCTATATAAGTAGCAATGGAGAGTTGTATAGCACCATGAGCTACTTACCCATCACATGCATATTAGTAGTATTAACCGTCAATAATGCAAACATCATATCATGCATAATACATCAACTGAATATAAACAAATGCATAACAAAACAATATCATGAAATGACAATTGAATACTTATCTTTATTTGTTTCATGGGTATACTCTTTCTTGAGTCTTCAGCTTCATCGTCTTCTTCATTCATAGTAGCATTGTTTCTTATCCAAATGCTAAGGTGGATAATAAGTTCTTCAAGATTTGAGTTCTTCATATTCCTCATCGCTTGAGGGATCTTCTTTGGATGGTGAGAGCTTGATCTTCAACTGCTCCCATCTTATCTTCTCTTCTTATGAGTCGAGCTTCTTCTTCTTCCCAGAGTTTACTGAAAGTAATCACTTCCTTCTGGCACACATTCCTCAAATGAATGAATCCCATGATCTTGGGAGGCCATTTAAGGTGGCCATCACCACTTTTGCATTCTTCACTTATTCTTTTACCACTTCAAGTTGTTCTTGATTTGAGAGACCCTTGTAAAGTATGACTGCATGGTCTCTGCATTCTGGATGTTCACATTCTTCAACTGGTTTCTTAAGGTCATCTTCTGATGTATGTTCTTCCCTTCAAATAGCTTGGTCAAGGAATCAAACATCTCTGGTGTCTTTGGGGAAGATACTTGTGGTACAAGTTGATCTGTGATTGAATCAACAATGATCTTCTTGGCCTTGACCAAGTTCTTCTTGTGTAAGGCTTCTAACCTCATCTTTCTCTGAGATTAGAACCTCTATAGTCATGTAGGTGTCCAATCCATTTTCTTCAGAGAGATCATATACTTCCAGGCTTGGAAACTTCACCAAGCTTATCATCAAGCTGATGTGATAGATCACTTTGAAATGAGAACCTCAAATGGAAATAACAAAGGATTAGATCTTACCGATTTGAGGTGTCCGTCTTGGTTCCAGAGCTGGCTAATCTAGGGTTTGTCACAGAAACCCTAATTTTCAAAACTTGGAATATTTCAAATCTAATTGGATAGAAATATATATCTCTTCAAATGGATCTATTCAATGTACTCCTTTTTTGAAAACAGTGGAGGGAAGCTCCCAGAATAGGAAGCCCTAATTTTCTAATTTCTTTTGCAGAAATTCCTGTTACTGTTTCTATGATATCTCTAAAATTACAACTCCTATATGTCTAAAATTTTTCACTAAGTTAGCCTCACATGTCCTTGATACAAAACCATAGGTTTAATTAGAATTGGTTTCACCAATAGGGATTTATGATCCTTTTCCCAAGGTGACCTTTTACAGGACTGTTCAGAACAGTGAAGTTGTATGGCATGCCACGTGTCACAAGTTCATCTTCTGAGTCTGATATTCAGAACACCAAAATAAAATTCTGTTCCCTTTCTAGAAAATCTTCAATAATTCCATTTAGACCTATGTATCCCAAGATATTGCAATTCTCCCCAGGTGTCCTGTTTAGGGATGAATTCTGGAAGAGGCTAGAACCCTAACTTGGAGGGATCATATATCCCAGAATATAGTGAATCGAAAACTTTTTTTTGGACATAGTGTACATTAGGACTGTTTCTTTGTCTCCTGCAATTTTTAGCTCCTGATCCTTCGCCAATATTTGGATATAGCGAATGTACTAAAACTTAGCAGTTTTAGTATTTAGGGTTTTTCTAGCTCGGGGTCAAACTAGGGTTTGACTTTCCTGGAGTTTCACCCAACCAAATTTATTGATCCAGGTCTCTAAACTTCAATTTTGATGAGGAGAACAATCCTATGATGGGCTCACTCAAAAATTCCTATTTTGTAGAAAGCCCTAATTTCCGCATAGAAAACTGAAAATGCTCGGAATTGAATTCCACTTCAACAAAAAGATGCGCCTTCAATGGAGAGTCAGCCTAGCATGCTTTTGCTGATGGATTGTGGAGATAAACCCAAAAATCAAGAAGCCCTAGCTTCTACAGCTACCCAATGTCTTCTTCTCAGGTTAGCTCTGATACCATGTTATTTTTTCATCATTCAAGCTAGCATTATAATCTTAGGATCTTTTAACTGAGAGAATAACAAGCACAACAATAAAACATAAGTACATCACAAGAGACAAGAGACACAAAGAGTTTTCCTCAAGGAAAACATAAAGGAGAAAACCCTACAACTTCCTTAGAGATAGAATCAACACAAAAGGTAAAACTAGAAAATAGTAAGATGATCTCCCGACAGCAGGAGTCTCTCTCTCTCACACTGAGAGAGCTTCTCCTCTCTCACTCATGCACCCCAATGAGTGAGTGTGAGTATTGCAAGTGAGATAAATAGAGAGGCTCAGTATCTATTTATATTCTTTCGTTCACTTGAAATGCACTCCAACATGTCGTCCTCACTTAACAATTACTTACTAGAGCCGACATCTCTAGGAGTGTCTAATAACCCTAGTGCCCCACCACTTGTGGGGACTTTTCCTCCTACAACCAATAGGAGGGTAACACAATGGTGGGGACTATTGCTTCAAATTAAAATGACTCAACTAGGGTCGACTTCAATAGTATAGTATAATAACCCAAGGGCCCCACAATTATGGGGACTTTAACCCTTGACCAATAGGAGGGTTACCTACAATGACTTGTGTTATAGCTGATTTTACCACTCCAGGTGAATCACACTTGTATGGCCTTCCCCTATCCCGCTGTAGACTCCTTAGACCCCTTGGACCATTTTTTCTCCTTTGATGTTTCCTTGATCATCCCTAAAAACATGTGAAAAATGATACACGTGACTTTTAAACCCTTAATCGTGTATATACGCGGGTTTGACCACTAAAACCGTACACATCTAGATGTGTGCATAATCCAAATTGTTTCGTAGTTTTCCTTGACATGGATCCAACTCACTTGACTCCTGGCCTTCCCTATGCCTTGAGATTGCTTGTATTCGACCTTTCATCACCCCTTTGAGAAGCTATATAGGGAACTCTATGGTACATTGAAGGCATATGAGAGAATTGAGAGCAAAGAAACTATAGTCCATTGTTTCCAGAACTTATGCTTGAGTCTGCATCCCTTTGTCCCTTGGAGCACTTTTGTGCTCTTCCCAAGCTTGCCTTTTTCTTGTGAGCTTGCTATCGAGAGATGGAGGATTAAAGTGGTGGAGGCCCAAGTGGGGGATTCAGTTTCTCCGATTCGCAGACGTTCCAACAGAGGTTGTATCCATTGTAATATCTGATTTTATATTAATAGAAATATCTTTTCCTGTCCAATAATGTATGTTTGAATGAATATTTTGTCCATGGATGTTTTCAAATGTTTATACATTGTTGATGATATATGCTAGAATAGATCTAACATCAATATATATAGTATGCTTGTATTGTTTACTTGTTGTTGAGGAAGTAATCTATCAATTCAAGATGAAGTTGGAAATCTCAATGGGGATCTACTTCAACCGTTCACAATAAGGTACGAGGTCTAATCCTTTAGTGTTAGATATTTAATTTCTATTGCATATTGGAAAGGATTGATTTATGGATTCAAGTTGTCTGTTGTGGTACCCCAAGCCATAGGAATTTATCTCTGTAACAACTTGACATGACATTCTCATTATAGAAATTTCCCGATCGAAACATCGGGGCATGACATGACTCAAATACATTACAATACATCCCATAATAAGCATAGGGTTACAATACATAAGAAATACGGATGAATACATTTCGAAGTTACAATTACATCAACAAATATTTCACTCATCTTCTTTTCACTTCCAATACTTTTTTAACACAAAGGAAGTCATAATCCTGTAGCTATAATACCTATAAACTTGACTCTCTTTACATGACTCAAATAGAGTATAGAAATGAAAATTTAGTTAAAACATAAAGAAAAACCTTTAATTGGCATTTATGTATCAATGACAATAATTACCATGCTAACATATCTATAATTTAGTTAATTATGTTGGAATGTGTCATGTTTCTTGTATAATGGAACTAATATGGTATTTGTTGCTTCTTATGCAAGGGTATACCTCATAGTTTTGATAAATAAACTCTTGGAGATGGGAAACTCACGTAACAGAGCAAGAAAAAATAGAAGGAATATGCCCATTGAAAAGGAAAACGAGGTAACAGAAAAGGATAGGTTGGCAATGGAGAGAGTGAGACATGGTCCAAACATTTCCACTAATACTATGATCAATCCTAACAGAGTTGATGACATAACGACCTCTACTTCAGAACTATGGGTGAAGCGGTTGCGTCCAATGAACCCAACTCAAATTTCAACATCAACACAGTCTCCAACCAACAATCCATTAATGACCCATGTTGAAGCTCTTGAAGACATAGGTATATTGAGAGACGTTGAGTATCAAGCATTGGAACTATGAGCAATGATTAATTTCCAATCTCTCCAATAATACCACAACCATGTCGATCACACTCCCAATATGGACCGACATGTGAATGAAGAACCAAAACAAAAAAGCCTTGGGATTAGTAGCTCATGTCCATCTTCCCTACCTCGACTGTCTACTAGAAGAGAAGGACTCCTAGACGTATCCATGTGGATGAAAGTTGTCCATCAGGCCTTGAAGGTAATTTTCCCAAATGCACTATCGATTGGTAATGTAGCAAATTAATGAAGGAATATTTTGAAACCAAAGGCGATGTAGGTAAATGTCAATTATTACTATGTTTGTTAAAGTCAAATTGTTTAGTTGTTGTTAGGAGAATTATGGGCATAAAGATGGTTAGAAGTTCAAAGGCTAAAAATCATATTATTAGAAATCTTCAATATTCTTTTAATGCGATTGGGAATATGTCTCATAATAAATATCTTTGTGTGGCCCATCATGTGTTATCTGAATCAGTTGTAAGCAATTCCATAGGGAAACGTCACCTCCTTTCACACACTTCTCACATACTTAAATTAAATAGAAAAACTCTTAATAAGTAATCTGTTATAATAGACTCCGGGTGGAAAATATTGTTTGGCTTTTATCGACAGGTTTCCTCATCGAGGTATGAAGCTAATTGATGTTGTTAAGGACTTAGTACAAAAGTTCTGGCATGAGCATACCAGACCTTCATGTAACCAAATACATGTGCTAAAGCTAATAAAAGTTTCTACTGAATGTGAACCCCATGTCAAACACTTCCTTGACACAACACAAAATGAACTCTATGAGAGATTCAGGAATGAGCACACACAATTAAACTTGGGCCAAAGGTCCTTTGAGAAATGTAAACCATGGTGCATTTGTATATGCATTGATAGAAAAAAATGCTATTGTAGATACCATGTAGAATATGAATATTTTTATGACACATATAAACATATATTTTGTGATTTGCATACTAACCTTGAGCAAGGCTGTAATGAATCCGTAATACCACCGAATGCATCGAGAGATTTTATTGTCACCATCATGTGTCCAAGGCATGAAGGACAACAGTACTATGGAAAATCATGTCTATATGGGAATTGTTCTAGGTTCATTGGGTTTTCTCTTTTGAACTATTGCATTCATGGAAGCGATAAGCATCAATTTGGCAATATGAGTGTGGAGATGCAAAGCTTCAATTACGTAACCTATCAATCAGATAATGTGAAGGAAAGTAAAAAGATTGCATTGGTGAAGTCACGGGTGCAAATGATTATTGCATGTTTTTCCTCTTACATGTTCAGTTTCTACATATACATTCTTTTAAGGTCACATTCTAATATGACCCTTTTTTTAATGGCAATAGGTACGGGTATGTGATTTTTTGATGGATTTCTACAAGAAAACTGAGTAGTACGTTCAACATGTGCCTGTAACGCGATGGAAGGATGAGAAGTACAGAAAATGTAGGGACAACTTTCCCATTCAGACCATATTGTCAATTATGGATTTTGTAGAAAACTACACCCTTCATCCACAAAATGAAATTTAGAGTCAATAATACCATTCCGACCAAGTCAACATCATGGTACATACTACATATAGTCATGGCCCTGAGAGCATCATTAACAACAGGATAATACAGAAGGAGACAAATTTTATATAAGTGATGACAGCTGCCATGATATGCATTATGTGCAACATTATTTTCAATTTTTCTATGATTAGCTAAATGAGGGAGATATACAGATGGATCAGCATTGGATATGGTTAGATGGTTGTGTCGGCCAGTTCAAAAATGCTCGAGTCTTCTAATGGATGAGTATGTTACATAAGACTTATAATGTGCGGCATATATGGAACTAATTTTAGATCGGGCATGACAAGGATGATGCATGCATCAATACCTCACTATGAAGGGAGGAGATGAGGTTTACCAGAAACCCCCATATCAAAGATGCAAAATCCATAGTTCAATGGTGCTTTGCAACAATGTCAGACCGAACTAAAGTGCAACATACATCAATAGGGGTAGGAATGCCAGTCAGGAATATTTGGCATGTGGTTGACATAGATCAATCTTGTTCCTATAGTTGCGGCACAATAAAAGGAACACATGGATTTCATTCAGTTTGAAGCTCAAATAAGCCCCTATTTGAAATATGGACGCGGAAAATTTCTTGCGTTTACAACCCTTGTAGCAGTGGTGAATGGGATGAATGCAAATGCATGGAATGGGTTGATTATTGGGATCATGTGTCAGTTGCAGTATACCCACATGCAGTCGGTGAAACAAACCACTTAGAGGAGGGTCAGTCAATGATTTCAATAGACTACGACCATATCTCATATCTTGTAGAATTAGGACACATATATGCAGTAGTTTACCCGAAAGACAATGAATGCGGCACGGATTATTGGTTGGCATGATGCATTCGAGGTAAGAAAATCCTGAACAGATCTTTGATTGATGATGAAGGAAATGAATTTCCTATTGGATTGATGGTGTTTGAGGGTGAATATCTTACATTAGATGGGAAATCAAGAAGAACTAGTGGGCATGTATTCATGGATTACAGAACAAGTTCTGTGGTCTATCACTTCACAAACTTGATTGTTGGCATGAACATCCATCTACAGATAATGTCAAAGAAGAACTCAACCAAGGTACGTTACTTATTGCCTCATTCAGATAATGAGATATTGATGGAGGAAATTAGTAACAGAGAGGATCCAGATGGCTATATTGAATGAGATTGGGTAATTACGTTTACAATCCACTTGGGTGAAACCCTAGTTTACATAATATGGATTGGAGGCATTCCTAGGCCATGAAAATTAGAGGGGGAGGCCACCCTCACCATAATCCCATTCCACAATCCCAACAGAACTGACGGTTTGTCCATTGAATCCCCGGTCAATGTTCTATGGCAAGTTGCAGTAGGCCTGCAAAATCCATTCAATGACGCCTAGGCCAATTCAAGGTCATGGTCCCAATACCAAAAAAGGAAGATATTTCCAAATTCATTGGCTCATGCACATGCGTTTGAGCATGGACGCTATAGGAACACCACTCCTAGCCGCTAGGCACAAGGTTTTGCTGGTCCGATGCACCCTTGCAAGGGTTGCATGGACCCCACTAGGGAGAAACCCTAGTTTTCAAAATATGGCTTAGGGGGATGCCTGGGATGTCCGAAGTTAGGTGTGAGGAAACCCTAGCCATAATCCCATCCCACAATCCCAACAAAACTAAATTTTCATCCATCAGATCCCCAATCAATGTTCTATGGCGAGTTGCAGTAGGCATGCAAAAGTCGTTCAGGGACACTTGGCCAATTCAAGGTCAGGGTCCAAAAAAAAAACTGAGTAGTGATTTTCAATTTCATTAGCTCTTGCAGTTTTTTTTGGCATGGCCTCCATGGACAAGCCACCCCCGACCACTTAGCACAGGGTTTTGCAGGGACAGTGCACCATTGCCAGGGTTGCATGGACCCCATTTTCATGCGACTTTTAACTCTACATAACTCAACAACCGGAGGTCGGATCGATGAGTCATCAACTCTGTTGGTCTCTTGGCATGCCATTACCTCTAGTACGCCCTCTCCACCACGTTTTCATGTCCCAGTGATTTCATTTTGCATCGGTTTCGTAAACTAGTGTTTTTCTCAGTTTCATTCAATACAAGTCTCGCATTGGTGGTTCAACTTTGAAAAACCTTCCACCATGCTAGTCTTGGTAGTGTTTCCATATTGGCATTGGACATATACACTTGTCGGAGCCAACAACATGCAATCTTGCTGCTCTGCTTGGTTTTTTTCTCCCGGACCGAGAGTGACCAAGTGTCCCTGGATCCCATTTTCATGCGACTTTCAACTCAACATAAATAGGAAACCGTAGGTCGAATCGATGAGACATTGACTCTGTTTGTTTCCTGCCATGCCATTACCTCTAGTGGTACCTTTCCACCATGTTTTCATGGACTGGTGAGTTCATTGTGCATTGGTTTCATAAATTAGGGTTTTTCTCAGTTTCCTTCAATGCAACTCTCGCATTGGTGGCTCAACTCTACAAAACCATCCACTGTGCTAGTCTTGGTAGTGTTTCCATATCGACATTAGCCATACACAATTTTCGGATACAAAAACATGAGATCCTTTTGATATGTTTGGTTTTTCGTTCCCGGATCGATAGTGACCAAGTCTCCTTGAACAACATTTTCATGCGACTTTCAAATCGACATAAATTGACAATCGAAGGTCGGATCGGTGAACTGTCGACTTCGTTTGTCTCTTGGCATGCCATTACTTCTAGGGGGACCTCTCCACCATGTTTTCATGGCCTAGTAAGTTCATTGTGGATTAGTTTCATAAACTAGGGTTTTACTTAGTTTCATTGAATGCAACTCTTTCATTAGTGGGTTAACCCTGCAAAACCCTCTACCGTGCCAGTATTGGTAGTGTTTCCATATCAGAATTGGCCATACACACTTTTTGGAGCCAATTTCATGCAATATTGCTGCTCTGTTTGGTTTTTTTCTCTCGAACTGAGAGTGATCAAGTGTCCTTGGACCCCATTTTCATGTGACTTTAAACTTGACATAACTCAGCAACGAGAGGTCGTATCGATAAGCCCTCAGCTCCGTTCATCTCCTGGCATGCCATTACATCTATTGGTCCCTCTTTTCCATGTTTGCATGGACCAGTGAGTTCATTGTGCATCAGTTTTGTAAACTATGGTTTTTCTTAGCTTCCTTCAATGGAACTCTTGCATTAGTGGGTCAACTCAGCAAAACCCTCCACCATGCTAGTATTGGTAGTGTTTCCATATCGAAATTGGACATACACACTTATTGGAGAAAATGGCATGCAATATTGCTGCTTCGCTTGGTTTTTCACTCCGTGATTGAGAGTGACCAAGTATCCATGAATGAACTTTTCATGCGACTTTCAACTCGACATAACTCGACAACTAGAGGTTAGATTGAGGAACCATTGACTCTATTGGTCTCCTACAATGCCATTACCTCTAGTGGGCCCTCTCCACTGTGTTTTCATGGACCAATGAGTTCATTGAGCATCGGTTTCGTAAACTATGGTTTTGCTCAGTTTCCTTCAATGCAACTCTCGCATTGGTGGGTCAACTTTGCAAAACCCTCCATCGTGCTAGGATTAGTAGTGTTTCCATATCGACATTGGCCATACATACTTGGCAGAGTCAACTACATGCAATATTTCTCTTCCATTTTCTTTTTCGCTACTGGATCTAGAGTGACCAAGTGTCCCTGCACCCCATTTTCATGTGACTCTAAACTCAACATAAATCAGAAATCAGAGGTCGTATCGATGATCCATCGACTCCGTTGGTCTCCTGGCATGCCATTACCTCTAGTGGGCCCTCTCCACCATGTTTTAATGCACCAGTGAGTTCATTTTTCATCGGTATCGTAAACTAGGTTTTTGCTCAGTTTCCTTCAATGCAACTCTTGCATTGGTGGGTCAACTCTAGAAAACCATCCACCGTGCCAGTATTGGTAGTGTTTCCATATCGAAATTGGCAATACACACATTATGTATCCAATGGCATACAATCTTTCTCCTCTGTTTGGTTTTCCGCTCCCTTAGCGAGAGAAACCAAGTATCCCTTAATGACATTTTCATGCAAATTTGAAATCGACATAACTCAACAAGTGGAGGTCAGATCGACAAGCTATTGACTCCATTAGTATCTTGGCATCCCATTACCTCTAGTGGGACCTCTCCATTGCATTTTCATGTTATATTTTTATCATTTAATAAATATGATCTTAGGATCTTATCTAAGAGAATAACATGCACAACAATCAATCACAAGAGACAATAGACACAAAGAATTTTCCTCAGGGAAACCATAAAGGAGAAAACCCTACAACTTCCTCAGAGACAGAATGAGCACCAATGGAAGCACTAAAACCCAAAGATATAAAAGATGATCTCCAACACTTGTTCTCTCTCTCTCACTTGGGTGAGCAATTCCTCTCTCAATCATGCACCTTGATTGATTGAGTGTGTGTAACAAATAGAGAGTCTCACTCTCTATTTATACTAGTTTTCGACTTGATAATTGCTTACTAGGGCTGCTATCTCTAGGATATTCTAATAACCCTAGTTCCCCTCAACTGTGGGGACTCTTACCCCCTGATCAACAAGGAGGGTTAAACTCAACTCAATTGTGGGGACTATTTCCCTGATATACAACAGAGGGTTAACCTCAATGACTTTACATGACTTTATTATATTAATAAATCTCTCGACAGGAACATCGGGGTACAATGAAATACAACTGATTCTCTTGATATGAACAATGGGGTACAATATAAGATATACAAGTGAATACATTCCAAAGTTACAAATACATAAACACTCCCTCTTAACTAGGAAGGTATTCTCTTGATACAATTCATCAGCACAAGTATTCATCACTGGATCATCATCAAAGTTGGATCATCACTGGATCATCATCAAAACTAGATCATCACTGGATCATCATCTACATCACTGCTTTTTCTATATCGATCGCATGGTGCTATCTCTCAATTCTTCTTGTCATAGGAAGTTCTACAGAGCCAACCCTTTTTCATTTTGGTTGTAGGCCTAGCCTCCATGTAGTTATTCATCTTTTTCAACACTTATATCTGACCATTGAAGGAACACATCCAAGAACCATGTCAGAAAGGCTCACCCATCACTTACATGTGACCAAGGGAGGAACACATCCACCACCATATCAGAAAGGCAGGCCCAACACTCACATCTAACCATGGGAGGAACACATCCACCACCATGTCAGAAAGGCCCAACACTCACATCTAACCATGGGAGGACCAACCTACCACCATGTCGTAATGGCCTAGCACTTACATCCGACCATGGGAGGAACAGATCCAAGAACCATGTTGGAAAGTCTCAACACTTATATCCGACCATGGGAGGGACACATCCAAGAACCATGTCGAAAAGGCTCAACACTTATATCCAACCATGGAAGGAACACATCCAAGAACCATGTCAGAAAGGCTCATCACTTATATCTTACCATGGGAGGAACACATCCAAGAACCAGGTCGGAAAGGATCAGCACTTATATTTGACCATGGGAGGAACACATCCAAGAACCATTTCAGAAAGGCTCAGCACTTATATCTATCCATGTTGGGAACACATCCCGCATCCATGCTAGAAAGGATTAGCACTTATATCTAACCATGTGGGGAACACATCCTGCATCCATGCTAGAAAGGCTCTGCACTTACATCTAACCATGTGGGGAACACATCCTGCATCCATGTCAGAAGGGCTCTGCACTTACATCCACTAGCATGATAGGAAACACCTACTATCATCCAAGGAAAGGCTCTGCACTTACATCTGCTAGCATGGTAGGACACACCTACTATCATCCAGGGAAAGGCTCTACACTTACATCTGTTGGCATGATAGGACACACCTACTATCATCCAGGGAAAGGCTCCGCACTTATAGTTTACCATGGGAGGAACCAATCCTTCCACCATGTCAGAAGGGCACAACACTTATATCTGACCATGGGAGGAACCAATCCTACCACCATGTTAGAAGGGAACAACACTTATATCTGACCATGGGAGGAACCAATCCTACTACCATGTCAGAAGGTCTCATGGACTCATCACTTCCCCTTGGAAGGAACCTCAATCTGGAGAACATCAATCTTCTCCATAAAGTACTCAAACTTCACTCTAGCCATTTCTAACATAGAATCACATCAAGGTTGATTATGTCTAAGGATAACTTATGAGCTTTACCAGGACCGATTAAATCCAATGAAAACCTATAGGACCATTTATGTCTGAGCCACCTATGAGCTTCACCAGGATTTTATGCTCACACAACCTGTCTCATCGGCTATGCTAGAACTCCTTCTTTTGAGATATCTTGATCCGGATCACATACTAGAGTTTCACTGCTCCTCTCTGCATCATATGAAGATGCAAGTCATATCAATCAAATCAAATAGTAGTTTTCAAAATAAACATACTACCTCCCAAATAGCCAAGCAAGTGGCAACATATTTTTCCTTGGCTATTCTCACAGCCATGGAGGACTCCTTCCTCCTAAATGAAGAGATCACACCTGATCTCATGTTGAAGCAACACCTCAAAGTGCTCTTCCTTTCAATGGCACTTCCTTCCCAATCTGAATCCACATAACCCTCTAGGTTAGTCTTCTGATTTGCTCCATACTTGAGCCCATAGTCAATTGTACCCTTCAGGTACCTCAAAATATGCTTTGCAGCAATCAGGTGAACATGTCTCTAAACCATCAGGAACTAGCTCAATGTGTTCACAACAAATAAAATATCCAGTCTCGTATTCATCAGGTACATCGAGGACCCAATCATCTTACGATACATCATAGAATCAACCAACTTTGATGAAGCATCAGTCAATAGCTTCAAGTTCGATGCTATAGGTGTGGTCATGGCTTTCTAGTCCATCATCCCAAACCTCTTCAGGGTCTCCATTTCCTACTTCCCTTTTCCCAAGGAAATTCCATCCACATTCTGCCACACCTCCATGCCTAGAAAGTAGTGCATTATATCCAAGTCCTTCATCTCGATCTCGGCAACAAGTATCCTTCTTGCAACTTTAATGAGTTCCTCTTTTCTGTCAGGAACAATTCATCGACATATGACAGGAGCATCACTGGTATTCTGCCTTCAACCTTGAATTAAAGGTTGGAATCTTCTTTACTCTTACTAAATCCTAGAGTCACTCCCTCTGAAGTGGAGCATCATTCTCCCTCTGCATTTTGTACTCTATGTATTGAAACATTCTGCACTAGAGTGACAAGTAGCTTCCTCTACTACTAATATTCTATGTATCCATCTAGGGTCACTGGATGCTAAGATCCTCTATCTTTTCAAAAATTATTCTCTCACCCATCTGTGATCTTATCATCCTCTATAGGATTTCATATTCAACCTTGTAGCAAAGGTTAATATCTTCATCACTCTAGGTGATCTTTCAAGCTCCTCATGTATGTGTTATTCCATGGGTGTCTTTTAAGCTCGTACAAGGCCTTCTTTAATTTGCTTACATGAGTCTTCCTGTCACGTGTCTTAACTTCTAGTGGCTATAAATGTCTCTTCATAGTCTATGCATTCTTTCCATGAAAATCCTCATGCTACGAATCTTGCCTTGTATCCCACGATGTTTCCATCTATTGCATGATGGAAATGCGAATACCGCATCCTAGACATCATTCTTCATTTTGGATTATTTCTTTAGCTATCGCCACTTGTTCTTCAGAACAAGTCTCATCCTTCTTTTCTTGTAGGTGATTGCACACAATATTTCCTACAAGTCAAATGCACCAGTTGTATGGTTAGAAACATTTCATAAGGAATATTCATAATAGCAAATTCTTATGCATAAATATATAATCATGCAACTATTTTATCCAATACAACATTCATCCATATCTCAGGGAAAATTTCTAGATGCCTTCCATCTATCTCTACCAAGACATGATTGAGATTATGCACTAATCCAATATGTCAGGAAAGAGGTTTCATTCTAGACAAGTAGCGATGGAGAGTTGTATAGCATCATGAGCTACTGACCCATCACATGCGCATTAGTATTATACTTTCAATAATGCAAACATTCTATCATGCATAACACGTCAACTGAATATAAAAAAATGCGTAACAAAATAATATCATGAAATGAAAATTGAATACTTATCTTTATTCATTTTGTGGGTAGACTCCTTCTCGATCCTTCAACGTCATCATCTTCTTCATTCATAATAGTGTCATTTCTTATCCAAGTGCTAAGATGGATAAGAGGTTCTTCAAGAATTGAGTCCTTCATATTCCTCATCACTTGAGGGATCTTCAATAGATATTCACTTGCTGCCATATTATTTTCTCTTATTATGAGTCTAGCTTCATCTTTTTCACTCTCTTCATAGAGTATGTTGAAGGTAGTCACTTCCTTCTGGAAAACATTCCTTGAATGAATGAGTTCCATGATCCGATTTGAGGTGTTCGTCCTGGTTCTGAATCTGGGTGATCTAGGGTTTGTTAGAGAAGACCTAATTTTCCAAACTTGGAATATTTCAGATCTTATTGGATATAAATATCGTCCTCTTCAAGGTGATCTATCCAATGTACGCCTTTTCTGAAAACAGTGGAGGGAAGCTCTGGGAACAGGAAGCCCTAATTTTTCAATTTCCTCTGCAAAAATGCCTGATATTGTTTCTGGAGTATCTTCGAAAGTAATCCTCCTATGTGTCTAACATTTTTCACTGAGGTAACATATTATGTCCTCTTTCCAACACCATATGTTTTTCTAGAATTGGTTTCACCAATTGGTACGTATGAGATTTTTCCCAAGGTGACTTATTTCAGGACTATTCAACATAGCGAACTTGTATGGACTTCCATGTGTCATTGTTTCACCTTTGGGGTCTGAAAATTTTACCACAGCATGTACAGTCCATGCCCTATCTGTAACACCTTGATAAATGTCATTTGGACCTTTGTAGCTTGAGATATAGCAGTTCTCCCCAAGTTTCAGTTTTAGGGATGAATTCTCGAAGAGGTTAGAACCTTGATTTGGAGGAATCATATCTCCCAAAATATATCAAATCTGAGGCTGAAATTTGTACAAAGGTTACATCAATATTTTATATTTTTCCTATGAACATTTAGGCCCCTGATATTTCTTCAATCCCAAGATATAGTGAATGTACCAAAACTACCAGTTTTAGTATTTTAGGATTTTTCAGGCCCGGGGTCAAACTATGGTTCGACTTTCCTAGATTTTTACTCAACCAAAAACTTTGACCTTGGTTTCTAAACTTTGATTTTGATGAGGATAGAAATTCTATGCTGGGCTCACTCAAAAATTCCTCTTTTGTAAAAATCCCTAATTTCCCGCAGCAAAAACTGAAAATGCCCGGAATCAAATTTTGCTTCGATAGAAAGATGCACTCTTCAATGGAGAGTTAGCCTAGCCTCATTTTGCTAATGATCTATGGAGAGGACCCAAAAAGTAAGAATCCCTAGCTTTTGTAGCTACACATTGTCTTCTTCTCAAGTTAGCTCTGATACCATGTTAGATTTTTATCATTTAATAAATATGATCTTAGGATCTTGTCTGAGAGAATAACATGCACAACAATGAATCACAAGAGACAATAGATACAAAGAAATTTCCTCGAGGAAGCCATAAAGGAGAAATCCCCCCAACTTCCTCAGCGATAAAATGAGAACCAATGGTAGCAGTAAAACCCAAAGACAGAAAAGATGATCTCCAAGAGTTTTTATCTCTCTCGCTTGTGTGAGAACTTCCTCTCTCACTCATGCACCCCAGTTGAGTGAGTGTGGGTGACAAATAGAGAGTTTCACTCTCTATTATACTAGTTTCCAACTTGATAATTACTTACTAGGGTCGACATCTCTAGGAGAGTATAATAACCCTAGTGCTCCTCAACTATGGGGACTTTGACCCCCTGATCAACAAGGAGGGTTAACCTCAACTCAATTGTGGGGACTATTTCCCTGACTTACAATAGAGGGTTAACCTCAATGACTTTACATGAATTTATTATGTTAATGACTCTCCCAATAGGAACAATCAGGGTACAATGAAATAAAATTGATTCTCCTGATAGGAACATCGGGGTATAATATAAGATATACAAGTGAATACATTCTAAAGTTACAAATACATCAACATTTCATGGCCTGGTGAGTTCATTGTGCATCGGTTTCGTAAACTAGGGTTTTTCTCACTTTCCTTCAATGCAGTTGTCGCACTGGTGGGTCAACTCTGCAAAACCCTCCACCATGCCAGTATTGGTAGTGTTTCCATATCGACATTAGCCATACACACTTATCAGAGCCAACGACATGCAATATCGATGCTCCATTTGGTTTTTCTCTCCCAAACCGAGAGTAACCAAGTGTCCCTCGACCCTATTTTCTTGCGACTTTCAACTCGACATAACTCAAAAATAGGAGCTCAGATCGATGAGTAGTTGACTCTGTTAGTCTCCTGGCATGCCATTACCTCTAGTGGGCCCTCTCTACCACATTTGCATGGACCAGTGAGTTCATTATGCATCGGTTCCAAGAACTAGGGTTTTGCTTACTTTCCTTCAATGCAACTCTCACATTGGTGGGTCAACTTTGAAAAACCATACACTGTGCTAGTATTTATAGTGTTTCCATGCCGACATTGTCCATACACACTTTTTGGAGCCAACAGCATGCAATATTGCTGCTTCGTTTGGTTTTTTGCTCCTGGAATGAGAGTGACCAAGTGTTCCTGAACGACAATTTCATGCGACTTTCAACTCAACATAACTCGACAACTGGATTTTGGATAGATGATCCTTTGACTCTGTTGTCCTCCTAGCATGCCATTAGCTCTAGTGGACCCTCTTGACCGTGTTTGTATGGCCTGGTGATTTCATTGTGCATCGGTTTCGTAAACTATGGTTTTTCTCAGTTTCCTTCAATGCAACTGTCGCATTGCTGGGTCAACTCTGTAAAACCCTCCACCGTGCCAGCCTTGGTAGTGTTTCCATATCGGCATTGTCCATACACACTTGTTAGAGCTAATGGAATGCAATCTTGATGCTCCATTTGGTTTTTCTCTCCTAGACCGAGAGTGACCAAGTGTCCCTGGACCCCATTTTCATGCAATTTTCTTCTCCACATAACTCAAAAAACAGAGGTCGGATCGATTAGTCATTAAATCTATTGGTCTATTGGAATGCCATTACCTCTATTGGGCCCTCTCCACTGCATTTTCTTGGACCAGTGAGTTCATTGTTCATCGGTGTCATAAAATAGGGTTTTGCTCAGTTTCCTTCAATTCAACTCTTGCATTGGTGGGTCAACTCTACAAAACCATCCACCGTGCCAATTTTGGTAGTGTTTCCATATCGACATTGGAAATACACATGTGTCAAATCCAATGACATGCAATCTTTCTGCTCTATTTTGTTTTTCGCTCACAGACCAAGAGTGACCAAGTGCCCATGAAAAACATTTTCATGTGATTTTCAACTCAACATAACTCGACAACCAGAGGTCGAATCGATAAGCCGTTGACTCCGTTGGTCTCCTAGCATGCCATTACTTCTAGTGGGCCCTCTCCACCGTGTTTGCATGTTCTAGTGATTTCATTGTGCATCAATTTCGTAAACTAAGGTTTTCCTCAGTTTCCTTCAATGTTGTCCAAATATTGTGTACTTGGAGATTTGAATTTCAACTTATATTTTCACAGACCAAGAGTGACCAAGTGCCCATGAAAAACATTTTCATGTGATTTTCAACTCAACATAACTCGACAACCAGAGGTCGAATCAATAAGCCGTTGACTCCGTTGGTCTCCTAGCATGCCATTACTTCTAGTGGGCCCTCTCCACTGTGTTTGCATGTTCTAGTGATTTCATTGTGCATCAGTTTCGTAAACTAAGGTTTTCCTCAGTTTCCTTCAATGTTGTCCAAATATTGTGTACTTGGAGATTTGAATTTCAAATTATATTATCTTCATGATCGGGTATATTCTAGCTTTGGTTATGAATTCTAATTTGGAAAAACTTTGGGTTGAATTTGTTAAGTAATTTAACACATATCTTGAAAATAATTTTTTTAACATATATCTTTCAAATGAAAGATTAGATTTATTGATATTTTAATTTGTTGTAATAAGAGATTCTGGATATTTTATATGCTTGTAAAGAGTGCCCTAATGGATGTATCTTCATGGTGTTAACGTACACTTGGAATAGGTTTTTTTTTGGGGTTTCCTTGTGATATTAGGATGAATATAAGTGAAATATTGGACCATAGTGACCACCTTCACACACATGTTGAGGAGAACCAAATGAGCATAGTAACCACCTTGTCACACATATTGAGGATAATCATTGGTGCATTGTAACCACCTCTGACACATATGTCGAGGACCATTGGGAACAAGAATATGTTGTACACAACTAAAGGAGGAATGCATTACATTAGGAAACTTGGATATGCATGCATACACTAGGGTTTATATATGTAATTAAACCTTGGAGAAGGAGATATAATACTATAGGAATTAATGGTTGTATTGTAGATTCCGTTTCCCTTGGTGTGAAGTCAAAGGAGGTATAACTAGGGTTCCAGACCTATAGAAGATACAAATAAAAGAGCTACCATATTTGGTGATAGTGCAATCCTCTTCTTGTGTGATACATGGAGGTTAGGGAAACACCATGGAAAAATTAACTTGATAAGTCTCGAGCTTTGTTTGATGCATTGTTTAGAAGAATATTTTATTAAGTTTAGTTGATTTTCCATGGTGGTCTTGGTGCTTGTGTTGATGCAATGGTAAAAGACCTAGGGTTTGAGGAATCATCCTAGGATAGATATTTTGACATCGAAATTGGCGCTAGACTTCTCTGAAAGGCCATGTGCTTCTATGATGAAATATTATCAAGTTTTATAAACCCTAATGAGGAAAAAAATTATAGTATGGATACCTTAATGACAACATGATGGGTTTCCATTTGCATATTTTGTACATCTCGCAATGGTTCCTAGCCTATTTATTATCCTTGTTATTTTAACTTGATGTGTCTTTTATAGAAGACACATATTCATGAACTTGTTTCATTTTTTATTTGTCAAGGAAGAACAATTTTTATGTCTTGGACCTCCTCACACGTGATTTTTCTTCTATGATATTTTAGTTTCTCTTATGTAGAACCACTTAGACCATATACCTAAGCTACAAGAGAAAATAGAAAAAAAAAACTAGGGTTTCATGAATTACAAACCATAAACCTAAAATCTAGGGTTTATAAATTTACACATATAACTACAAACTACGGTTTTATAACGTAGAAATTCACATACATTGAGATCATGTGCTATGTTAGTCTTACTTATGTAGAAATACTTAAACAACCTACCTAAGCTACATGCATAAATAGAAAAAAAAATAAGGATTACAAATACCGAAACCATTTACCTAATATATAAGAACACATGTCAAGAAAGCTAGGGTTTCTTGAACTAGAAACCACAAACTTAAAAGCTAGGGTTCACATATTTAAACATAGAACTACAAACTAGGGTTTATGAACTCATTAGATTTATGTCATTGGATTTGTTAGTCTCACTTAACTAGAAACTACTAGAACCATATACCAAGAAGATATATACCTACACTGCAACATAGCTAGGGTTTCATGAACTACATTGGATGTAATTTTCATTACAATTATGCATGTGGATGAAGCATGTTAGTGGTGTTGATGGGACGTTATCATCACATCATACAAAGTCGAACTAAGAATGATTTCCAGCAATGTCAAAATGATTATGACAGTCCAAAACACTAATTTCCAGCTTGCCAAAATGAGTGTACAATCCCAAATGCAAGTACTAATGATAAACATTAGTTGAAATTGCACTTTGAATTAGCGAAAGGTACTGTCAAAACAAAAGTATTTCCAGCCATGCATTTAGCATTATGAAAGTCCTATATTTCACTTTTTAGCTTATCAAGACAAAGGTACAATATTTTAAGTAAACATCAATGATAAACCATTTTTATAAGTGCCAAGTTTCCAAGACAATGAGACTCTTAAACCAAGTCAAATTTTGAGTCAAGTAAAATGTCTTATGATAGTCCAAGATGTAATTTCCAGTCAAGTAGGAATGATAACAATTATATTCACTTGAAATTGGGTTATGGACAAATTTGAGGTGAGGTGTTAGTGAGTGGGTAAGATAGGAAGGCAAGGAAGTGACCTTAGGCTATGATAGGTGGGTAAGAAGGCTATTAATGCTTCCCTAAATAGGATATTACAGTCAAGAAGTTAGGGTTGCTTAGGATGAGTTAGCGATGTTCTAGGGTTGTCCAAAATGGATATTACAATCAGAGATATTATAGAGCCACTTTCTTCCATAATTTTTTAATGTATGAGTTGTGGAAGATGAGCTATGTTTTACGTATTTCACTATGGTTTATAAAAGGAGTTCTCATGAAGCTCTAACCCTAGCTTATGTGAAGTAATCCATGCTTAAGTTTTGAAGTATTTCATTTGATTAGTCTATAAAGAATATGTGACATATGACTATAATCCTAGGCACATTAATATACAAACAAAAATGTACTTTATAAGAGGCCACAAGAGATGCTTAGGTAGGGTTGGTGTTAGGGTTTCCCTTCTAGGTTTAGGGTTTTGTCATTGATTCTAAACCCTAGGTTATGCATGCTAACCCTTTAATCATTAAAATTGAAACAAGTACAACAGATCGTTAAAATTACAAGTGCTCAACAATAGTATAACAAATATGTATGTATTCAATGAGAGTAAGCAATGTCAACTTCGTCTTCAAATGATATGAACTGCCAAATTTATCAAAATCAATGTTTTCCAAGTAGATGTAACAAATGCAAGCCAACAACAGTCATGTTCAATATGATTCTCAGCTCATCAATACTATGAAATTTCCAGTCAATCAAATGGTAAGAGAAGATCATTCCAATATCAATTTTTAGCTCACAAAATGAGATAATAATTACTATGTAAATACCAAAGGAAAACAAATGCTTTCCATTGCAATTTGGACAATGAATAAGAATGCAGGTGTTAGTATGTTGGTTCAACATGAGTTAGGCTTCATCAACAATAAGTATTGCAAGTGCATCAACTGTAAATGACTACTACATTCAACATAATATATGCAAATCTGTAATAAAATGCAAAGTAATATAAAAAAGTGCAAAATGATATTAATATACACAAATTTCCAAACATATAGAGTACTAGTAAAAAATGGAACATCGTTCCCAATGTCTATACAATGGCAACTCGTGCCATATACAAAATATGGCAACTTGTTCCCTATACAAAATATGGCAACTCATGTCGTATACAAAATATGGCAACTTATTCCTTATACAAAATATGGCAACTCGTGCCATATACAAAATATGGCAACTCGTGCCAAAATGCCACATCATGGCTAGTGTACATAGGAGGGTCTCTCAATCCTCCTGCCCACGCTCGAAGCTCCCAGGTGCAACTCCAAAATCGATCTTCCTCTTCTTCAAGCTAGAGGAAGATCGGTTCTTTTGGCCACTTTGACCACCTCCCCTTGGGCTCTGAAACAACAACAATCAAATGTCAACTCCTATAGGAAATTATACAAGTATAAAACACAATTTAAAAATAAAATTTACGTTTTCAAATCGTAAATAGATCACCTCAAATGAGACTGTAAGTGGTGAGCAGGATACCATTAGAGGAAATATGAGGTCTAAAATGGGCCTCCTAAGGAATAACAAAATAATAGTTAAAATAATAAAATAATATTAGTTAGTTTTGGAGGAAGAAAGAAAAAAACTAGTGTAGTTGTTCGTATTTTCAACATATCTCCCTATGCTTTTAATCAAGTTTTGAGTGAGGAGGGAGGCTTGTTTGATGCTAAATTTAATTCCGAATCCAACGCATACCCACACTACATGCCTTTTATGGACCCCTCTACCACAAAAACAAGAAATACCTAAAAAATGTGATGATGATGTCATCATCACATTTTTGGGTATTTCTTGTTTTGGGGGTAGAAGGTTCCATCAAAAGTATGATGTGTGGGTACTCATTGGATGCGGAATTAAATTCGGCATCCAACAAGACCTCCTCAAAATTTGAGTAAAAGCATAGGGAGATATGTTGAAAATACAAACAAAAAAATTAGTTATTTTTATGACAAATATGTCAAGTCAACCATTATGGTTGAATCATTTTAGTGAAACTTTATTGGTTCTTGAATTCCAACTCACAATAATTTATTGTTGGCTCATTTTCTTATAAGGCCCTTTTAGACCTCAAATTTCCTCTAATGCCTCCTCCATGATCCAAGTCTCTCGACAATGCTACCCTACAACATTTAAATAGTAAGATAACTCATACAATTTACTGCCTATGTTAATTTTCATTAGTATTGCATGATATTTTCATAAACTAATCAATATCGCCATGAACACAACAGGATAGTCCTGGGGGATGGTAGGTGGAGAAATCGGGTGGATAACCTCCTCTAGTGCTAGGGTGGATGGCATAGCAGAAGATGTTGCCCCATCGATGTTGGCTACAAAACGAGGGGGCATTGTGGGAGAGGGCATGGATTGGAGTGGGTGAAGTGATGATGTATGATGATAAAACCCAACTGGCTATAGAATGGAATGGGCCACCCGGGAAGAGGAAACGAGGGTGGTGGGGGAATATGTGGGAGGGGGCTGAGGTCTGGGATGGGGTGGAGGGATCGGTGAATGCAGATGAATGGTGTATCATGGTCGGAGGGGGGAGGGTGGAAACATGGGAAATTTCAAGGGAGGGGATGGATGGGTGGGGCAAGGGGGAGTGAGCGAAGGATGTGATGAAGAAGGGGGAGCTGGATGGAAGTGTGGTGGTGGATGGGTGGGGCACGGGGGAGTGAGGGAAGGCTATGACGAAGAAGAGGGAGTTGGATGGAAGTGTGGTGGTGGATGGGAAGCAAGGGATGGATGGAATGGGGTGGGGAGGGATGTAGGGAAAGGGACATGTATACCAGGGGCTACACCTGGCATATATTGTGGGAAAAGGTAGTCGATGGAGAGATAGTGACACCAACGTGACTATGTACTCGTACCTACATACATATTCATGGCCTCGTACAAATCTAATCCATCAAAACTAAAATTAAATTTATACTTTATTATAAGAAACCTGATCATCCCAATGCGGATGACTAGTCACTCACTCATGCGGACACCTGTTCATTTGCACAAAAATATTTAGATTAAATTACTAAATATTAACTACATTGGATGAAAATATTAACTAATAACATTAAATTTAATTATTGAAAGGAAAATACCTATGTATGGTGCCGCGATGTCCTTTGCAGCTGCCATGGCTCCATCTAGGTTGAAGGAAATGACGTCCTCCCACCCGGGTGTTGGAGACTTAGCACTGAATAGCTATACATTAAAACAAATCCAGTCATCAACATCTGATTCTAAGTTAAATTTATTAGAAATTATGAGATTGCATAACGTATAATCAATACTTGAACATTAAATAAAACAATAACTAACCCAGTGTAGGTAGCTCTCTATGGCATGTTCCTGCGTGGGAACATGGCATGGATGCTCACAATGAGAACAACGATTGTGGAACTAGTCCTTTTGAGATGGATGGATCATCCTGACTACCACCCATAGCTGCTCTCCCTCACCCACCACCAGTAGACCGCGCAGAAGTGTGTCTCTCGGGGTGGTCCTGTATGCTCTGCTAGGACATAGCCACAAATGTGGTATGCCTAAGATAGCACCGTGTGGCATGTCTAATAGACTCATGGATCTCATCTAGCTCGCTACCTAACCTAGGGGGTTGAGAAAGTGGGTTTGGATCTTGCCTAGGTGCAGGAGGTCCTTTGAGTCAGTTCCGGTGGGAGTGAGGTCAATCTTGGGCTGAGCCAAAACTGATGCCCTGGAATTTGGTGATGTCAAAGTAGTTCACATGGAACCCCAAAACAAACTCAGCCCACAGTTTCCTGAGAAAATACTGTGGGACCTCGACATTATTGCAGGGAGGCTTGTCAAAAACCACCAACCATCTCTTCCTCCAGTTTTCTTTCCATGGATGGTAATTACACAAGTCCATGCAAACTCCCCTCTTTCTCACATATGGAGGCTTTCTTGTTCTCGGATCTGTAAATTTACTCCACAGTTGGGATTTTGTGATATTCATGTTTTTTATATTCTCTTTGGACATACCAGTGCTATAATGTTCTCTCATTCGAGCCCTATATTTGTTCAAATTATTTATCTCGCTGAGGGAAATGTTTATTGAATCTATGATGTTTTGTATTTATGTGGCGAGGGAAACCCGACAGGGTTCCTAAGTGGTCTTCAGTTCATCACTCAAAATTCTTAATTGGTTTAAATCCCTGTGTAATTCATATTCGGGGTTTTCTTCGTTTAATTCAAGGTTTTATTCATTTAATTTGGGGATTAGGTCCTCTTATTGGTTTGTTTCATTCCTTTCTTGTGATGGTTCATTGGTATTTGTCATTATCTTTAGGTAATTTGTACATGCAATATCAAAATTTTCCCATTTCAATTCATTTTCAATTTTTTTTAATTTTGTATTTTATTTGAAAAACAATATAAAACATCAAAATAAACAAAACAAATGACATTCATACTCCATCTACCTTACTCCAACATCATCGGTGTTGTTTTAGCCTTGTTGGACACTTCCGTTGGGCTCATTGGCGGTTGTTTTTGGCTCCTTGTGAACAAAACAAATTGTTCACTATTTTTTTTAAACACAAGGATGTGCACGCGTACCTGTGTGCGATAGCACAAAACACACGTGCACATCCACATACGCATGCACGCAGTTATACATGAGCCTGCCATTAGGGCAACGTGCACGCTTCTGTTGTCCACACTCGCAATCCAACCTGGAGGTTTGCCACTGCCGAAGCAGGAGCACATGTGTGCAGACAAAGGTGCGTGTGCATTCTTGTTTTTTTCTGTTCATGCGCTCCAATTGCATCATATTTGGGCAGCAGGTTCTTGTGGGCGCCCGATAACAATCATTAATGCCAACATATTGATTCTTTGGGTGCCACCAACTACAAATGTGAAATACTTTAAGATTGATTCTATGGATGGGAGTTGTGAATGTGATGCATAATTCATAGAAAAAATGAAACTATTAAGACCTAATAGAAATCAACATTATTCAATTGAAAACATGGAGTTATTTCCAATATTATCAACTATAAAAACATTTCACATAAATGAATCATCTCAAACCTAGACTAAAGGTATCATATATTTATGTTGACCCTAATTATAGTTAGAACCTTATGTAAATATTTCCATCTTAAGCTATCTACTAGCATTGCCAAAACTTTAATACAATTTTGAAGAAAAATCATGGATATGGTTTTTATGTAAGAAAATACATCCTATATGCATGTGGTTTAAGGTTCAATTGATTCCAATAACAATTGTAAAAGACAATATATTTATTATTTGGATTCCACTAACTAGAAATGTGAAATACATTAAATACTAATGATATGGATAATGGGAAAGTTCTGTCTAGAAGGAAATTTCCATTTATACTTTGACTGACACTCTTTAGTAAGAGTATCATTACGCATATGATGCAAGAGTCGTCGATGAATCCCAATGACGGTTAGTACAACTAAAAAACTTGTGTTAGCTTACTGCAAAAGACAAATTTTGAGTTGGATTGACAAGGATGGGCATTAGTCCCTTAGGACAATAGAAACAATGGTTAAAAAGGTAATGCTAAACCCAAAAATCACTGAAGGAAGTGCCTAATTAACATAGAGGCCCCCCTTGGCCACCTAACCCAATTTTACTAAATAAATCATTGAACACATTTGCATTTAAGATGGTAATTTATTAAGCTAGATTTTTTTGGGATTAGCCTAATTAAGTGATAATTGAAAATAGTCCCAACTTATCCAAACATCGAACAAACCAAAAATATTTAAGAAAAACACTTAATCAATTACTACTATAATTCCGTGTTATATTTTTATCATTTAAGCAATATGATCTAGGATCTTATCTGAGAGAATAACATGCACAACAAAAGTCACAAGAGACAAGAGACACAAATAATTTTCCTCGGGGAAACCATAAAGGAGAAAACCTTGCAACTTCCTCAGAGATAGAATGAGAACCAATGGCAGCAGTAAAACCCAGTCATAAAAGATGATCTCTAACAACTGTTCTCTCTCTCTCACTTGAGAGAGTTTCTCCTCTTTCACTCATGTGCCCTAGTGAGTGAGTGTGTGTTGTGTGTAGAAATGAGGAGAGCCTCACTTCTATTTATATTCTTTCATTCACTTTATGTCCACTCCAACAAGTCAGCCTCACTTAACAATTACTTACCAGGGTCGACTTCTCTAGGAGAGTCTAATAACCCTAGTGCCCCACAACTGTGGGGTATTTTCCCTCCGATCAACAAGGAGGGTTAACCTTAAATCAATTGTGGGGACTATTTTGCTGACTTAGAATGGAGGGTTAACCTCAATGACTTTACATAACTTGTTTACATTATTGAATCTTTCGATAGAAACATCAGGGCATGACATGACTCAATTACATTAAAGATACATCCTAGTACAAACATCGGGGTACGATACATAATATATATAAGCGAATAGATTTCGAAGTTACAAATACATCAACACTCCCTCTTAACTAGGAAGGTATTCTCTTGACACAATTTATTAGCACAAGTATTCTTCTATAATGGATCATAATCAATCCATATTCATCTTCAATTCATCTTCATCATCAACTAATATTCATTGTCAAGTCATATTCATGAAGTCTGGATCATCATTGGATCATCATCGAGTCTGGATCATCACTTGATATGGAGCATCACTGGCTCATCATCAAGCCTGGATCATCACTTTATCTGGAGCATCCCTTGGATCATCATCAAGTCGGGATCATGAATTGATCTGGAGCATCACTAGATCATCATCAAATATGGATCATCACTTGATCTAGAGCATCACTGGATCATCATCAAGTCTAGATCATCACCTCATATGGATCGTCACTAGGTCATCATCAAGTCTAGATCATCACTTGATCTGGATCATCACTGGATCATCATAAATTGATCTGGATCATCACTGGTTCTATCTCAGTTATACTCGTCATAGGAATTTCTACAGATCCAACCCTTTTTCATGCTAGTTGTAGGCCTAACCTTCATGTAGGTATTCATCGTCTTCATCACTTATATCTAATAATGGAATGAACCATGTTAGAAAGGCCAACCCAACACTTTTATCTGACCGTGGGAGGAACAAATCCAAGAACCATGTTAGAAAGGAATGCCCAACACTCACATCTGACCATGGGAGGAACACATCCAAAACCCATGTCAAAAACACCCGGCATTCACATCTGACCTCATCTTGTCAGAAAGGATCTCCACTTACATCTTACCTCAACATGTCAGAAAGGATCTGCACTTACATCTGCCCCATCATGTTAGAAAGGCTCTGAACTTACATCCAACCTCATCATGTTAGAAAGGAACTGCACTTAAATTCGACCTCATCATGTTAGAAAGGATCTGCATTACATCTGACCTCATCATGTCAGAAAGGATATGCACTTACATCCGACCTCATCATGTTAGAAATGCTCTACACTTACATCCGATCATGTGGGAACACATCCCTCAATCACATTAGAATGGATCTATACTGATCATGTGGGAACACATCCCACAATCACATCATAATGTCTCTACACTGATCATGTGGTAACACAACCGACAATCACATCAGAATGTCTCTGCACTGATCATGTGGTGACACATCCCACAGTCACATCAGGGCATCTCTGCACTTACATCTGATCATGTGAATCTCAGCCTTCCACCATGTCAGAAGGGCACATCACTTACATATGACCATGGAAGGAACCAATACTCTCACCATGTTAGAATGGCTCACAGACTCATCACCAGGATTTATGCTCAGACAAAGTGTCTCACCATCTATACTAGAACTCCCTCTTTCGATAGATCTCATTCTAGATCACATACTTGAGCTTCACTAATCCTCTCTGCATCATACAAAAATGCAAGTTAGATCAATCAAATCAAATAATAGTTTTCAAAAGAAACATACTACTTCCCAAATATCAAGTGGAAACATATTTTTCCTCGGCTGTACTCAGTTCCACGTAGGACTTCTTCCTACTACACCAAGAAGTGCTCTTCCTATCAATGGCACTGCCTACCCAATCCGAATCCACATAACCCTCCAGGTTATTTTTTTGATTTGTTTCATACTTGGGCTGATAGTTAACTGTACCCTTTAGGTACCTCACTACATGCTTTGCAACCATTAGGTGAACATGTCTCGGATCTGTCAAGGACATGAATTTGTTCACAACAAACCAATTATCTGGTCTTGTATTCTTCAGGTACATGAAGGACCCAATCATCTGACGATACATCGTAGCATCAACTGACTCTGATGAAGCAACACTTAATAGCTTCATGTTTGATTCCATAGGTGTGGTCATGGCCTTGCAGTCCATCATCATAAACCTCTTCAGGATCTCTACTGCATACTACCCTTGTCCCAAGGAGATTCCATCCGCATTCAGCCACACCTCCATGACTTAGAAAGTAGTGCATCATATCCAAGTCCTTCATTTTGAAAACGGCAACAAGTTTCCTTCTTGCATCTCTAATAAGTTCCTCTTTTCTGTCAGGAACAAGTCATCGACATATAGTAGGAGGATCACTGGTCTAAGTGGTCTTAAGTTCATCACTCAAAATTCTTAATTGGATGGCTAGTCACTCACTCATGTGGACACCTGTTCATTTGCACAAAAATATTTAGATTGAATTACTAAATATTAACTACATTGGATAACAATATTAACTACTAACATTAAATTTAATTATTGAAAGGAAAATACCTGTGTATGGTGCCGCGATGTCCTCTGTAGCTGCCATGGCTCCATCTAGGTTGAAGGAACTGATGTCCTCCCACTCGGGTGTTGGATACTTAGCACTGAATAGCTATACATTAAAACAAATCAAGTCATCAACATCTGATTCTAAGTTAAATTTATTAGAAATTATGAGATTGCATAACGTATAATCAATACTTGAACATTAAATAAAACAATAACTAACCGAGTGTAGGTAGCTCTCTGTGGCATGTTCCTGCGTGGGAACATGGCATGGATGACCATGACGAGAACAACGATTGTGGAACTGGTCCCGTAGAGATGGATGGATCATCCTGGCTACCACCTGTAGCTACTCTCCCTCACCCACCGCCAGTAGACCGTGCAGAAGTGTGTCTCTCGGGGTGGTCCTGTATGCTCTGCTAGGACATAGCCACAAATGTGGTATGCCCAAGATAGCACTGTGTGGCATGTCTAACAGACTCATGGATCTCATCTAGCTCACTACCTAACCCAGGGGGTTGAGGAAGCGGGTTTGGATCTCACCTAGGTGCAGGAGGTCCTTTGAGTCAGTTTCGGTGGGAGTGAGGTCAATCTTGGGTTGAGCCAAAACTAACGCCCTAGAACTCAGTGATGTCGAAGTAGTTCACATGGAACCCTAAAACAAAATCAGCCCACAGTTTCCTGAGAAAATACTGTGGGACCTCGACATTATTGCAAGGAGGCTTGTCAAAAACCACCAACCATCTCTTCCTCCAGTTTTCTCTCCATGGATGGTAATTACACCAGTCCATGCAAACTCACCTCTTCCTCGCATATGGAGACTTTCCTGTTCTCGGATCTGTAAATTTTCTCCACAGTTGGGATTTTGTGATATTCATGTTTTTTATATTCTCTTTGGACATACCAGTGCTATAATGTTCTCTCATTCGAGCCCTATATTCACTCAAATTAATTATCTCACTACGGGAAATGTTTATTGACTCTATTATGTTTTGTATTTATGTGGCGAGGGAAACCCGAGAGGGTTCCTAAGTGGTCTTCAGTTCATCACTCAAAATTCTTAATTGGTTTAAATCCCTATGCAATTCATCTTCGGGGTTTTCTTCTTTTAATTCAGGGTTTTATTCATTTAATTTGGGGATTAGGTCCTCTTATTGGTTTGTTTCATTCCTTTCTTGTGATGGTTCATTGGTATTTGTCATTATCTTTAGGTAATTTGTACATGCGATATCAAAATTTTCCCATTTCAATTCATTTTCAATTTTTTTTTAATTTTGTATTTTATTTGAAAAACAATATAAAACATCAAAATAAATAAAAAAATGACATTCATACTCCATCTACCTTACTCCAACATCATGGGTGTCGTTTTAGCCTTGTTGGACACTTCCGTTGGGCTCATTGGCGGTCGTTTTTGGCTCCTTGTGAACAAAACAAATTGTTCACTATTTTTTTTAAACACAGGGACAAGCACGCGTACCTGTGTTCAATCGCACAAAACACATGTGCGCATCCACATACGCGTGTGCACACTTATACATGAGCCCGCCATTAGGGGAACGTGCACGCTTCTGTTGTCCACACTCGCAATCCAACCTGGAGGTTCGCCACTGCCGAAGAAGGAGCACATGTGTGTAGACAAAGGTGCGTGTGCATTCTTGTTTTTTTCTGTTCATGCACTCCAATTGCATCATATTTGGGCAGCAGGTTCTTGTGGGCGCCCGATAACAATCGTTAATGCCAACATATTGATTCTTTGGGTGCCACCAACTACAAATGTGAAATACTTTAAGATTGATTCTATGGATGCGAGTTGTGAATGTGATGCATAATTCATAGAAAAAATGAAACTATTAAGACCTAATAGAAATCAAGATTATTCGATTGAAAACATGGAGTTATTTCCAATATTATCAACTATAAAAACATTTCACATAAATGAATAATCTCAAACCTAGACTAAAGGTATCATATATTTATGTTGACCCTAATTATAGTTAGAACCTCATGTAAATATTTCCATCTTAAGCTATCTACTAGCATTGCCAAAAATTTAATATAATTTTGAAGAAAAAACATGGATATGGTTTTTATGTAAGAAAATACATCCTATATGCATGTGGTTTAAGGTTCAATTGATTCCAATAACAATTGTAAAGGCCAATATATTTATTATTTGGATTCCACTAACTAGAAATGTGAAATACATTAAATACTAATTATATGGATAATGGGAAAGTTCTGTGTAGAAGGAAATTTCCATTTATACTTTGGCTGACACTCTTTAGTAAGAGTATCATTACGCATATGATGCAAGAGTCGTCGATGAATCCCAATGATGGTTAGTACAACTAAAAAAATTGTGTTAGCTTACTGCAAAAGACAAATTTTGAGTTGGATTGACAAGGATGGGCATTAGTCCCTTAGGACAATAGAAACAATGGTTAAAAAGGTAATTCTAAACCCCAAATTCACTGAAGGAAGTGCCTAATTGACAAAGAGGCCCCCCTTGGCCACCTAACCCAATTTTACTAAATAAATCATTGAACACATTTGCACTTAAGATGGTAATTTATTAAGCTAGATTTTTTTGGGATTAGCCTAATTAAGTGATAATTGAAAATAGGCCCAACTTATCCAAACATCGAACAAACCAAAAATATTTAAGAAAAACACTCAATCAATTACTACTATAATTCCGTGTTATATTTTTATCATTTAAGCAATATGATCTAGGATCTTATCTGAGAGAATAACATGCACAACAAAAATCACAAGAGACAAGAGACACAAAGAATTTTACACGGGGAAACCATAAAGGAGAAAACCCTGCAACTTCCTCAGACATAGAATGAGCACCAATGGTAGCAGTAAAACCCAGTCATAAAAGATGATCTCTAACAACTGTTCTCTCTCTCTCACTTGAGAGAGTTTCTTCTCTCTAACTCATGTGCCCTAGTGAGTGAGTGTGTGTTGTGTGTAGAAATGAGGAGAGCCTCACTTCTATTTATATTATTTCATTCACTTTATGTCCACTCCAACAAGTCAGCCTCACTTAACAATTACTTACCAGGGTCGACTTCTCTAGGAGAGTCTAATAACCCTAGTGCCCCACAAGTGTGGGGACTTTTCCCTCCGATCAACAAGGAGGGTTAACCTTAAATCAATTGTGGGGACTATTTCCCTGACTTACAATGGAGGGTTAACATCAATGACTTTACATGACTTGTTTACATTATTGAATCTTTCGATAGAAACATCAGGGCATGACATGACTCAATTACATTACAGATACATCATAGTAAAAACATCGGGGTACAATACATAATATATACAAGCGAATACATTTTGAAGTTACAAATACATCAACACTCCCTCTTAACTAGGAAGGTATTCTCTTGACACAATTTATTAGCACAAGTCTTCTTCTATGTATCATCTGGATCATAATCAAGCCATATTCATCTTCAAGTCATCTTCATCTTCAATTCATCTTTATCGTCAACTAATATTCATTGTCAACTCATCCTCATCAAGTCTTGATCATCATTGGATCATCATCGAGTCTGGATCATCACTTGATATGGAGCATCACTGGCTCATCGTCAAGCTTGGATCATCACTTTATCTAGAGCATCACTTGGATCATCATCAAGTCAGGATTATGAATTGATCTAGAGCATCACTGGATCATCATCAAGTCTAGATCATCACTTGATATGGATCGTTACTAGGTCATCATCAAGTCTAGATCATCACTTGATTTGGATCGTCACTGGATCATCATAAATTGATCTGGATCATCACTGCTAGATCATCACTGGTGCTATCTCAGTTATACTCATCATAGGAATTTCTACAGATCCAACCCTTTTTCATGCTAGTTGTAGGCCTAGCCTTCATGTAGGTATTCATCGTCTTCATCACTTATATCTGAAAATGGAATGAACCATGTTAGAAAGGCCAGCCCAACACTTTTATCTGACCATGGGAGGAACAAATCCAAGAACCATGTTAGAAAGGAATGCCCAACACTCACATCTGACCATGGGAGGAACACATCCAAAACCCATGTCAAAAACGCCCGGCATTCACATCTGACCTCATCTTGTCAGAAAGGATCTCCACTTACATCCAATCTCATCATGTCAGAAAGGCTCTGCACTTACATCTGCCCCATCATGTCAGAAAGGCTCTGCACTTACATCCAACCTCATCATGTCAGAAAGGATCTGCACTTAAATTCGACCTCATCATGTTAGAAAGGATCTGCACTTACATCCGACCTCATCATGTTAGAAAGGATCTGCACTTACATCCGACCTCATCATGTTAGAAATGCTCTGCACTTACATCCGATCATGTGGGAACACATCCCTCAATCACATTAGAATGGATCTGTACTGATCATGTGGGAACACATCCCACAATCACATCATAATGTCTCTACACTGATCATGTGGTAACACAACCGAAAATCACATCAGAATGTCTCTGCACTGATCATGTGGTAACACATCCCACAATCACATCAGGGCATCTCTGCACTTAAATCTGATCATGTGAATCTCATCCTTCCACCATGTCAAAAGGGCACATCACTTACATATGACCATGGAAGGAACCAATACTCTCACCATGTTAGAATGGCTCACAGACTCATCACTTGCCCTTGGAAGGAACCTCGATTTGGAGAACACCAAGCTTCTCCCTCAAGTACTCAAACTTCACCTGGTCCATTTTTAGCATAGAATCACATCAGGGATGATTACGTCCAAGGATAACCTGCAATCTTCACCAGGACCAATTACATCCGAGGACAACCTACAAGAATGATTATGTCTGAGCAACCTATGAGCTTCACCAGGATTTATGCTCAGACAAAGTGTCTCACCATCTATACTAGAACTGCCTCTTTCGATAGATCTCGTTTTGGATCACATACTTGAGCTTCACTAATCCTCTCTGCATCATACAAAAATGCAAGTCAGATCAATCAAATCAAATAATAGTTTTCAAAAGAAACATACTACTTCCCAAATATCAAGTGGAAACATATTTTTCCTCGGCTGCACTCAGTTCCACGTAGGACTTCTTCCTGCTACACTAAGAAGTGCTCTTCCTATCAATGGCACTGCCTACCCAATCCGAATCCACATAACCCTCTAGGTTATTTTTTTGATTTTTTTCATACTTGGGCTGATAGTTAACTGTACCCTTTAGGTACCTCACTACATGCTTTGCAACCATCAGGTGAACATGTCTCGGATCTGTCAAGGACATGGATTTGTTCACAACAAAGCAATTATCTGGTCTCATATTCTTTAGGTACATCAAGGACCCAATCATCTGACGATACATCGTAGCATCAACTGACTCTGATGAAGCAACACTTAATAGCTTCATGTTTGATTCCATAGGTGTGGTCATGGCCTTGCAGTCCATCATCCTAAACCTCTTCAGGATCTCTACTGCATACTACCCTTGTCCCAAGGAGATTCCATCCGCATTCAGCCACACCTCCATGACTTAGAAAGTAGTGCATCATATCCAAGTCCTTCATTTTGAAAACGGCAACAAGTTTCCTTCTTGCATCTCTAATAAGTTCCTCTTTTTTGTCAGTAATAAGTCATCGACATATAGCAGGAGGATCACTGGTCTTTTTCCTTCAACCTTGAAGTAAAGTTTGGAATCTGCTTTACTCTCAGTAAATCCTAGAGCCATCAGTAAGTTTTCCATCCTGTTGTACCATGTCGAACCTCAGGATCTTCTACAGTCACTCCCTTTGAAGTGGAGCATCATTCTCCCTCTATCTTTCATACTCTATGCACTGAAACATTCTGTACTAGAGTGAAAGGTAGCTTCCTCTGCTACTAATATTCTATGTATCCATATAGGGTCATTGGATACCAAGATCCTCTATCTTGAACCTTTTCAAAAGTTATTGTCACACCCATCTGTGAGATTTTCATCCTCTATAGGATTTCATCTTCAACCTTGTATTAAAGGTTATGATCTTCATCACTCTAGGTGATCTTTAAGCTCCTCATGTATGTCTTATCCCATGGGTGTCTTCTGAGCTTGTACAAGGCATTCTTTAATTTGCATACATGAGTCTTCCTGTAATGTACCTCAACTCCCACTCACTGCAAATATCTCTTCGTAGTCTATGCCTTCTTTCTGTGAGAAGCCTCATGCTATGAATCTTTCCTTGTATCACACATACTTTTATTCCTGTCTCGATACTGCATCTTGGACATCATTCTTCTTGGAGTGGTATTCTCCTTCCCTTTTTTCTTGGCTACTTCTTCATATATGGAAGGTTCTACATCAATGATGTTGCTCAATAGTGTCACATAACTGCATTCATCATATTATCCTTCATTCTTGGATTATTTCTTGAACTGTCATCACTTGTTC
The DNA here is from genome assembly GCA_001517045.1 of Pseudotsuga menziesii. Taxonomy (NCBI): domain Eukaryota; kingdom Viridiplantae; phylum Streptophyta; class Pinopsida; order Pinales; family Pinaceae; genus Pseudotsuga; species Pseudotsuga menziesii. The sequence continues at coordinate 522,417 of LPNX010974049.1, forward strand.
TTCAGAACAAGTCTCATCCTTCTTTTCTTCTAGGTGATTGTACGCGATCTTTCCTACAAGTCAAATGCATTTGTATGGTTAGAAACATTTAAAAAGTCATTTTCACAATGGAAAATTCTAATGCATAAAGATATAACCATGCAACTAGTTTATCCAATACAGCATTCATCCATATCTCATGGAAACTTTCTAGATGCCTTCCATCTCTACCAAGACAACATTGAGATTCTGCACTAATCCAATATGTCAGTAAAGACGTTTCATTCTATATAAGTAGCAATGGAGCGTTGTATAGCACCATGGGCTACTTACCCATCACATGCATATTACTGAGTATACTGTCATTAATGCAAACATTCTATCATGCATAACACATCAACTGAATATAAACAAATGCATAACAAAATAATATCATGAAATGACAAATGAATACTTATCTTTATTTGTTTTGTGGGTAGACTCCTTCTTTGAGCTTCATCGTCTTCTTCATTCATAAAAGCATCATTTCTTATCCAAATGCTTAAGATGGATAAGAGGTTCTTCAAGAATTGAGTTCTTCATATTCCTCATTGCTTGAGGTATCTTCTTTGAATCGTGAAATCTTGACTTCCAGTTGCTCCCATCTTCTTTTCTCTTATTATGAGACGAGCTTCATCTTGTGTGCGCTCTTCCCAGAGTCTGCTGAAGGTAATCACTTCCTTCTGGAACACATTCCTCGAATGAATAAATCCCTTGATCTTGAAAGGCCATTCAAGATGGTTATCACAAATTTTGTATTCTCTACTTATTCTTCTACTGATTCAAGTTGTTTTTTGAGAGACCCTTGTAAAGTATGACTTCATGGTCTCTGCATTCTGGATCTTCACATTCTTCAACTGTTTTCTCAAAGTCATCTTCTGATTTATGTTCTTCCTTTCAAATAGCTTGGTTAAGGAATCAAACATATCTTTCGATTTCCTTAGGGAAGAAACTTGTGGTATAAGGTGATCCATGATTGAATCACCAATTATCTTCTTGGCCTTGACCAAGTTCTTCTTGTGTAAGGATTTTATCCTCATTTCCCTCTGGAATTGGAACCTCTCCACTTATGTAGGTGTCCAATTCATTTTCTTCAAGAACGAGTGAGATCCAATACTTCCATTCTTGGAATTTGTCAGTTTCGCCAAGATTGTCATCAAGCTGGTGTGATTAGTCATTTAGAAATGAGAACCTCAAATATAAATAACAAAAGATTAGATCTTACCAGTTTGAGGTGTCTGTCCCGGTTCCGGAGCTGGCTCATCTAGGGTTTGTCAGAGAAACCCTAATTTTTAAAACTTGGAATCTTTAATATTTGATTGGATAGAAGGATAGAGCTCTTCAAGGTGATCTATCCAATGTACTCCTTTTCTAAAAATAGTGGAAGGAATCTTTCAGAACAGGAAGCCCTAGTTTACCAATTTCTTCTGCAGAAATTCCCGATACTATTTCTGCGGTATCTCCGAAATTACTACTCCTCTGTGTCTAAAATTTCATACTGAGGTAACCTTGTCTATCCTCTTTCCAATACCATAGGTTTCACCAGAATTTGTTTTACCAGAATTGGTTTCACCAATTGGGACTTATGAGCATTTTCCCAAGGTGACTTGTTTTAGGATTGTTCATAATAGAGAAGTTGTACGGAATTCCACGTGTCACTGTTTGACCTTCAGGGTCTGAACCTTTTACCACAAAAATTATAGTCCATTCCCTATCTAGAACGTCTTGTGAAATTTCATTTGGATCTTTGTAGCCCGAGATATTGCAATTCTCACTAGGTGTCCTGTTTAGGGATGAATCCTAGAAGAGGCTGGAACTCTGAATTGGAGGAATCATATCTCCCAGTATATAGTGAATGTGAGGCTGAAAATTTTACGCAGTGTACATCCGGAATTTATCTTCAGACTATGAAAGTTTCGACTCCTGGTCCTCTAATCTCGAGATATAGATAATGTGCCAAAACTACCCGTTCTACTATTTTAGGGTTTTTCAGGCCGAAGGTCAACCTAGGTTTTGACATTCCCGGAGTTTTACCCAACCAAAAATCTTGACCTTGGTCTCTAAATTTTGATTTTGAGGAGGAGATCAATCCTATGCCAGGGTCACTTAAAAATTCCTCTTCTATGAAAAGCCCTAATTTTTCACAGTAAAAACAGAAAATGCCCGGAATCAAATTTTGGTTCCACAGAAAGATGCACCCTTCAATGGAGAGTTAGTGTAGCCTCCTTTTGCTGATAGATTATGGAGAGAGACCCAAAAAGTAAGAAGCCCTAGCTTCTGCAGCTGCACAGTGTATTCTTCTCACGTTAGCTCTGATACCATGTTATATTTTTATCATTTAAGCAATATGATCTAGGATCTTATCTAAGAGAATGACATCCACAGCAAAAATCACAATAGACAAGAGACACAAAGAATTTTCCTCTGGGAAACCATAAAGGAGAAAACCCCACAACTTCCTCAGAGATAGAATCAACACCAATGGCAGCAGTAAAACCCAAAGACAGAAAAGATAATCTCCAATAGCTGTTCTCTCTCTCTCACTTGAGAGAGTTTCTCTTCTCTCACTCATGCGCCCTAGTGAGTGAGTGTGTGTTGCGTGTAGAAATGAAGAGAGCCTCTCTTCTATTTATATTCTTCTATTCACTTTATGTCCACTCCAACAAGTCAGCCTCACTTAACAATTACTTACCAGGGCTGACTTCTCTAGGAGAGTCTAATAACCCTAGTGCCCCACAACTGTGGGGACTTTTCACTCCGATCAACAAGGAGGGTTAATCTTAACTCAATTGTGGGGACTATTGCCCCGACTTACAATGGAGGGCTAACCTTAATGACTTTACATGACTTGTTTACATTATTGAATCCCCCGATAGGAACATTGGGGCATGACATGTCTCAATTACATTACAGATACATCCCAGTATAAACATCGAGGTACAACACATAAGATATACAAGTGAATACATTCTGAAGTTACAAATACATCAACAGTATGATCTCAAAATTACAAAATTGCCCACATAACAAAACCACATAGAACCATAAATAAACTATGCCAACACAAATCTCATCAAAGCAATCATTTTCCATAAAACAAAATTGAAAAACCCCATACCTCTACATAACTCAAGTTCACTATATTGTCCCCATGCTCGAGAGGCTAAGAACAAAAGACTAGAGAATGGGATGTGGTGGTACTGCAATCATCCTTGTCATCATCCACATTGACCTGGGATTTATCAATGATAAATGTAGGATCTCAAAATTGTTGCATCTTCGCCTCTTGATCCCACTTGTCTTTGCCTAATATTTTTTAGAGAATGGCCTACCCAAATCCTAACCAAACTTCTCGAGCACTAAACTCCTTGTCTTAATAGTCGAGCACTACAAATATGTTGTTGCTACTTATGTTAACTACAAATAAATATGTTGTAACATAATAGATTGTCCTTAATGTTTTCCTCTCCAAACACCCTATCCTATGCTAGAAACATAAATCCTATTTTATTTTATTCTTCATGTTATTAAGCCTTGCTGTATAGAAAATATTAAATTGCAAGTGAGCATGAATATACGTTTAATGTTTTCCTCTCCAAACATCCTATCCTATGCTAGAAACATAAATCCTATTTTATTTTCTTCTTCATGTTATTAAGCCTTGCTTTGTAGAAAATATTAAATTGCAAGAGAGCATGAATATACGTTTGATATGAAAACAAATAATCGAATTGCATAGAATGGCTATGGTATGGTTTTATTATTGTTGGACGCTGTTCACTTATTTTGTTGTGCCGTGTGACGAGGAAATTTTGTTCTGGTGGGTGACAAGGAAAGAAACACTTGAAGTGCATATCTAATGGCGCTATGATTTTATCATGGTTAGAAGCAGTTCACTTATTTTGTTGTAGTGGGTGACGTGGAACCTTCGAGATAGATAGTCAAAGATCCTAGTTGAAATGAAAAGGTTTCATAACACGACATAATGTTATTAAAAGAACTCATCAGTATAGGAATTTAAAACCGAAACAGTTTGTTAAGTGAAACAGTTTGTTAAGTTTGATGGTTCGACAACTGTATAACTAGTTTTAATAATTTTTAAATAAAATTATTGTAGTTTTTTTTTTGGACGATATTTGATAAGCAAATTACCTCACGACGATCAATTTACCTCTCAAATTCCTGCCCTGCTCCTTATTGATGTCCTACGTTTGCTTTTTCCAATAAGATAAATCCTCCAATCAAACAAGATGAAAATTATATATATAACTTAGCTATCATTAGGTAGGTAACTTGTTTCGCCACATTGGACATATCAAAGAAGATTATTGCTGACTCATAAATGAAGAAAAAAAAGTTAAACGAATGATCATATTCAACGAACTTAATTTCACCGACAGAATGGAAAATGAGTCTCCCATCTAAAAAACATTACACCCAAAAGCCCTTAAAAAAAATTATTTGAAGAAGGTCTCTCACGGGCCAACCAAAGAGCAGTTTTAAATTACTTTAAATAACATTTTCAAATAAAGAAGCAATGGGTGCAGGCTAAAAGATCATCCGGATCCAAATGTAATTTAATTTAATTTAATAGGGTGGTGTTTGGCCCCCTTTTCTGGACGGTATTTGTATCTTTCACTTTGAGAGGTATCAGGTATCAGTCGTCTTGTCAAATAAGCTTCATATTTTAAATTTAAACAGTCCAGAATGATCCTCTCTTTATGAAAGCCAATGCCGGATCTCCAGAGGGTAGGTTGTCAATAATTCTCCAATCTCCACTTGGCAATTAATCAAATCTATTCCTTCGTTCCCGAAAACAAACACTGACACAATTGATAACAGTTCCATCCTATCATCCGCAGCCACATTGCGGCTATGTTAAACTATTTCTCATTAAAATAAATCTATGGTCACGCTCGAATTCCAATTTATAAACAAGAATTCCATCGCTGTCTCAACATATATGGTGGTCTGCCGAATCCTAACACGATGAGCAGACCGCGGTCCCTGTCGACTTTAACCTTCAGGCTCTGAAAATCCTTTGGGCACCAGGCAGGCTGCCAGTTGTCGTTTCAATGGTTCTGGAAATCGTAACTAACAGTATGAGATTTTTTTAAACAATCTTCTCTGTGGAAGGTCTCTCGGTATTTTCAGATCTTTTCATTTCCTTTCATCTGTCTTGCTGCCGTATCTCTAGATCTTCAAAATGATGAACACGCAAAATCACTAGCTGGTTACCCGTCCAGATCATTGCTATGAATATCGAACAACAAGATACTTATCTCGATCCCAGCCCCTGCCCTCTTTACTTTAATGGAATATGAAAGATTTGTTCAGTGAATCCGGACTAGGAGTGTCCAGTGACATTTATTCGGTGTATCCGGACCCGGAGTGTGCAGTATAATCTTTTCATAGTCGGTTGAGCATTTATAAGTGAAGGAGCTGTGAATTCAAGTCAGCTAATTAGTTAATGGCATACAGAACCTGGTCGATAGCTTCTGGCATTGAAGATGAAGATGAAGCCGAGACCGAGACGAGGAAGGGTCCATGGACTCTCCAAGAGGACGCACAGCTTATGGGGTATATACGCTTACATGGAGAAGGGCGCTGGAACTTTCTTGCCAAAGCAGCTGGTATGTGAATACTTTCATCTAATTGCTTAATGTTTATTACTGGTTTGTTTGTATAATTTTAAGTTTTTGCAAATCAACTTTTGTGATGGTTGGAATTTTTGGGTGTTTTTTCTTAATTAACTCGTCCTAAGGGCATTGAATTTGGGTTTTGGGTGATTTTTGGCTAGAATTTTTGGGTTTCTTCTCTTAATTAACTCATCTTAAGAGCATTGAACTTGGATCTTGGCTCCTCTTTCTGACTAGACTCACATTTAAGGGAATGAACTAACAAAATTTCACACTTAACCTAATGAGCTAACAAAATTTGACAGATCAAACTTTTTTTTTACTTGTAATGACTCAGAGAAATTAATTCGTCCTGGTGTTTATATCATTTTTTGTTTGTTGAATTGCATGCATTGTGCAGGTCTCAGGAGAAATGGCAGGAGCTGTAGGTTGCGATGGCTTAACTCTCTTCGGCCTGACCTAAAGCGCAGCAAGATCACTTCCGAAGAAGAACGTTTGATTATTGACCTTCATCGCCGTTGGGGGAACAGGTATACTTATATATACATAATCATCGTAAAATGCAATATACATTTTGAATCCATAGCAGCCTTTTTCAAAATAAAATGATATATATATTTTGAATCCATAGCAGCCTTTTTCAAGATAAAATACAATATATATATATATATATATATATATATATATATATATATATTGAATCCATNCCACAATCCCAACTCTCATGTGTTCGATGATCGCTGTAAGTTCATTGGTTAGGTATGTCTTTAAACCTGTTTTAGAAGTAATCTAGATTCCCAACTCCATAATAATTGTACCTTCATTATTAGATAACGATGGATGTGAACTCCAATTAAGGTTAACGGTTCAGACTTAATACTTGCTTTCGGTGTCTAAATGCTAAAATAATGAGTAATGGTCTTGTTAACTCTCATCTATAGCCTAATCTGATGAACTCACACTTACAAAGTCCTTTGTTTTGACCTCAATCCATGTGTTACACTAGCATAGCTACCATTTTGAATTCAATCCATTGAGTTACAAGCATTGTTCATCCTTGTCAATATGAGAACTTTTATCGCATTCACTCTCCGTATTTATGTGTTCAAATCCATCACGAGTAAACAATAGCCATCAGGTGAATAAAATAGGTGATCTCTCTTTTTCACGTTTACATACTCCATTTTTGAGAGGTGTATAACATGTCCCTTAATAGTTAGTTTTTAGTTTTTTCCATGGATAATGCAATGTGTTTCTTTAATGATGATATTCAAATCCATCAGGAGCAAACAATAGCCATCAAGTGAAAAAAAATAAAAAAGTGATCTCTCTCTTTCATGTTTACATACTCCATTCTATAGTTAGTTTTTTCCATTGATAATGCAATGTGTCGATGATGTTGTTATAGAATTAGTTTTTGTTATTTAATGAGTAACTAAGAACATTTGGCATTGGTCACTCCACCATACTTAGTATGTAAGAACATTTGGCACTCGTCACTCCACCACTTAGTATGTAACTTATGGCCTCCTTTAACATGATATTAAGAAACACATAATTAATTTTTAAATGTAAATTTTTCAACAAATTATCTATGTTATAGACTATGAAATAATTCTTCATAGTTATGCTATGTTCAATGTTTCCTTTTCTTTCGAAATTTAACATACAATCAGAGTGAAGGGTTTAAGCCTCTCCACAGAGTGGAGAGTTTATCAATTTTAAAAATAGTATATTGGATTGATTAAAGATCAAACTTAGAAAGCTTCTTCTGAGATTCAGAGAGAACACATAATTTTTTAGTTGAGACTAGAGTATCTGACTAGCCAAACATTCTATTTCAGTTTATAAAAATTCTTCCTCAAAATGTCTACTCTATGAGATTGGACGAGTCCAAGTCTTCTTCAAAATGTCATCTCTATTAGATTTGGTTAGTGCAACTCTAAATCAAAACATTTTCTCTACAATTGAATTACAAATACTCCAATTGTAACTCAATAATATAACAACCATAAGTCATATTTCTATCAATAGTTGAACTTGATTACCAAGAAAACAATTTGAGTGTACCACACAATCTTTTTGTTTTTCTATCTCATAAATTTACATTCTATTTCCTATTTCAGTCTCGCTTCTAGTTTCGAGTCATGGACAAAGGGTAGAATTTACATGGTATTGCATAAAAACAAAATGGTTGCATTGGATGAACAACATGAGAGTGATTATGATTGATATATTTGAGCCAATGAATCTAAACTGTGTCTACATTTTAGAAAACAAGAAAAACCCTAAAGCAAATCAATGGTCGAGCCTTGATTCATTCTTGAAGATTGATGGTTGGAAGACTCACCCATGTTATCAGAAGATGAAACAAATACATTCGAAGTAGGGGTCCCAAGACCTCAATGAATATCAAAAGATGGAGAACCTGATAATGCATCGAAGGATTTCCTAATAAATTATCAAAACAAAACCCAATAAAGTATCAGAAGAGAACCTGCTAGCACATCGAAGGAGAATATGAAATAAGCATTGGAGGAGATCTTCGATAGAGAATCAAACATTATCTTTGACAAGGAATCGTAAGTGATCCAGAGAGGAGAATCATACCTGATATCTAACAAAGCATCAAAAGTGATCCCTAGAGAAGCATGAGGCCTCATCCCTAATATAACATCAAAAGTAATCCCAAGTAAATCATTAGACTTGATATCCAACATAGCATTAGAAGTGATATTGAGAGGAGAATCAAACCTAATCTCCGATAGAGCATCAAAAGTGATCCCAAGAAGAGCATCACACTTGATTATAATAGAGCACTAGAAGTGATCCTAAGAGGAGGATCAGACCTAATTCTCAACAGAGCATCAAATGAAGATTCCAATGGGATTGTCGGGAAAGATAAGTGATACAGCATATGTACTATCCCAAATTATATTCTATTATACTTTGGTAATATATTTGTTGTTCAAATACTCAAATAGTGTTGGAAACAAGAATAAAATGTGCATGCAAAAGTGTCGTTCCAAATGGCTGTAAAATATAGCTAATTTGGAGAGATAATAGGGCAAAGACTTTCAATAAGAAGATATAGACATACCACTGATAATCAGGTTGATAGTCCACCAATAGATAAGATGCATGTAGTGTTTTCTGGAAAGATAAGATAATAGTGCTCCTCTCCTGAATTTGACAGCCAGCTACAAGAGTTCCCTCCTTCTAATGATGTTGACATTTTTTAGGGATAAGTAGTCTATTGTTGTTGAAAATTTGTGGGGTTGATGGTATAGACATTCTGGAAATATGAGAAGATGCATGCAGATATTTTTCCTCCTCTAACGAACCTAGCGAATTATTTTTCTCTGGGGGATGATGTGTGTCTTTATCCACAAATATGTTGTTGACTACCTTGGATAAGAAAACAATAATATGATAATCACCCAGTACAGTTTGATGAGTCTGATGAGAAAGGTAGTGATGACATGCAGAGGAAAGGCTGAGATTTCGAGTCCCAGCAAATGCTTCTGACGATTTCCATTTGTTCCCCAGGTGTAAAATGTGAACATGGAATAAATCTCCCTTGGTGTGCTAGATCACTGAAGATGACTGGATATGGTGAATAATGATGATAGAACTGAAAGATCTATCCTGAAGTGATTAGGGAAGATATATTTCACTGTTGAAACCCCTTGTTAGCTGAAGAGCTTCATCTCGAACCCCAACTTGTTGTTGTTGCACCTGTTCTTCCAGCTCTAGAAACCAAACTCAACAATAATAATCATGGTTAATCAGTTTGGTTCAATGACCCTTCTTATATAGCTTTAACATGTACTTTTAGGGTTTGTGTGTCTCTTTTAGGGTTTGCACTTTAATTTTGTATGCATGCAATTCTAATTTCCAGTTGACTTTAAGACTGAATAAATAAGGCCTCCATGCTTTATGATATTAACTTTGATGGCCTTCTTTACTATACTAATGACTTAATAATACTAAATTGATGTTCCTTTCTGCCCCTAGTGATATTAGTCCTCGGTTATTCTCTTTTTTTTAATACCCGTTCAAACCTATGTGAATAAAATAGGTTAACGGGTGTCTCTAGTGATTTAATTAAGAGGGGACATTAAAGTCGTCCCCACTTGAAATTGTTTTTTGTCAAGCAATCTTCGACCAATATATCGAAATACCTATCCCTGTCTCTTCTCATCAATTTTTAACAACCAGTTTATTCCAATGCTAGGTGGCTCTTATTTCTCTTCGAATTTATGTTTCTTCTCACCCATGCCCTATATTCCCTCCTTGTATCTTCTTGGGTACCTGTGAATATTGGACATCCTATATTTGGATCCTCATTCAAATTCCCTAGGGCATATCATACTTTTCTCTGGAGGTCTACCTAAAAAGACCTTCTCATACCACTGGTCCTTCCTTGAAGTATCATTGTATTGGAGTTGGTCATTTTCTCATGTGAGTATTTTACTCATGCCTGAATATGGTGATCATCCCCTTTGTTGTGGTTGACCCTAAAGATTTATTGGGAATTCCCATTAGGGCTACCCTTTTCCCATCTTGTGCCAGGAAATCCATCTCTAATTTTTGGTAATTGGTTGAGTATTTCCCAATTGAGTACATCCATTGTACTCCCAAAACAATGCTCATGTCTCGCACATATACCACATAAAATCCGTCCACCAATGTATAATTCCCAATTTGTACCTGTAACTGAGGTATCCTCTATGTGAATTTCATGCTATGATTTCCATCCATGACAATGATAAAGCCCTCAAATTCCTCATTGAGAAATATTTTCCTCTCTTCCTAACAGGAATCTATAAAGTTGTGGGTGGCCGCACCATCAATCAAAGCAATGGAATGTTGTCCTTGGATACTTCCCTTGATCCTAATAGTATGGAAGTTGCGGACTCCTGTGAGGGTAGCAATAGTTTATGTATGTGGCAATTGTTCCAATTTTGTACTATGTAGTTCTCCATCTTATTTTTTATCCAATTCATCTTCCTTAATGCTATCTGGAAGTAATTCGATGATTTGTACCTTCCATTTACCAATACATATGTGGTTATTTACCCAAGGTTCTTTGGAATTGAAACATAAACTCTTCCTTCTTAAATCTCGTCGCGTGTCCTCGTTCAACCATTCCTTCCGTGGGACTGTATTTTCCTTGTTTTTTAGTGGATTGGTCGTCTTTTGTGGAGGCTTGTTCTTGGGTGTAGAATATTGTAGGCCATGATTCCTACATATATCATCTTGTAGAGTAATTGGCTTGTAAGCCTTCACCCATCCATGGTGTGGCTCTGCTATTACCTCCAGAAATAGCATAATCAACCAACTCTCTGACATGTCAGATACCATAATGAAAACTCTCTGGAATTCAGATATGAAGGTCTCTACACTACCTTTCTACTTGAGCTAGAATAGTTCCCTAAAATGAATCTCCAAGTCCTTCTTATCAAAGTGCTCCATGAGCCTTTATGTGAAGTCATTGTATGAGGTGATGGTGTTGTGACTCAGTGTCACTAGTCCGTTGTACCACCACTCATGTGCTTCCTTATATAAATGTGAAGTAGTAGACTTGATTGCATCTTTCTCCATTATGGGGTTAAGTTGGAAGTAGGTGTGTGTCTTCTGTACCCAAATTATGGCTAAACAACTGGATGTCCCATCAAAATTAGGAATGGTCAACCTGCCCATAGTTTTCTGTAATTCATAGTTTTGACTAAATATTCTATGAAAGTTCCTAGGTCGGTTCCTTCTTTTCATATTGTAGAATTCTAAGAATGACATAGCTTAATGGAACTCACCTCCCAAATCCCTGTATTCTTGTAAATAAGGCCCAAATGGTTCACTAGGTTCTGTTGGCCTGATTGGTCTTGTAACAACATTCTCCATAAAGTGAGGCATAGTAGGTCGAGACGATTTGTTGTATATGTGAGGATTGTTTTGCATATTAGTGTATGCTTGTTTCCCGCTACTACTAGTAGATACTCTATCCACTGGTGAAAGAGGTAGATTGTTCTGAACCTATTCTAGATTAAGATCCAACCTGTTTATGGCATGCAATACTTCTTTCTTCCCTTTAGCTAGCTCATTCAATGGACTAACTAAGTTACGAAATTCCAACCTGTCTTCCTCTTCCCTTGTTCCCATTCCTCTGTCAAAGTGTACTCATGTTGAGTCCATGTCTGAATTTGTATCCTGTAACTGAATATCTTCAAATTCTAGATCCTCTGTGTATCTACCCTTCCTTCTTTTATGAGTTACAAAAGTATCTTCTTCCAGATTCACTTACATTTTATGTTCAATCCCACAGGTAGCAAGGAACGGGCTTTGATACCACTATAATATCCCAACGGATATTCTATTGAACTTTGATAATATATTTGTTGTTCAGATACTCAAATAGTGCTGGAAAGATGAATAAAATGTGCATGCAAAAGTGTCATGCCAAATGGCCCCAAAATATAGCTAATCTAGAGAGATAATAAGGAAAATATTTTCAGTGAGAAGATATACACGTATGACTAGTAATCAAGTTGATAATCCACCAATAGATAAGATTCAAGCAGTGTTCTCCTCTCCTGAATTTGACACCCAGCTCCAAGATTTCCCTCCTTCTAATGATATTGACGTTTTTGAGGGATAAGTAGTTTGTTGCTACTGAAAATTTGTGGGGGTGATGGTCTATACCTTCTGGAAAAATGCAAATACACATGCAGAGATTTTTCCTCCCCTAAGGAACCTAGCAAATTGTTTTTGTCTGGAGGATGGCACCTCCCTTTATCCACAAATATGATGTTGACTACCCCGGATAACCAAAAAATGAGCTGATAATCACCCAGTATGGTGTGATGTGTCTGATGAGAAATGTAGTGATGACATGTAGAGAAAAGACTGATAGTCTGAGTCCCATCAACTTCTTCTAAATATTTCTAGTTGTTCCCTAGTTGAAAAACGTGAACCTACAATAAATATCCCTCGATGTGATGGATCACTGAAGATGAATGACTGTGGTGAATAATGATGATGGACCTGGATGATCTATCTTGAAGTGATTCAGGAAGATATATTTCACTATCAAAACCCCTTGTTAGTTGAATACCTTTGTATCCAACCCTAACTTGCTACCGTTGCACCTTTTGATGCTACTCTAGAGACCAAACTCAACAATAATAATAATGGATAATCCCTTTCATTCAATGACCCTTATTATATATCTTTAGCATGTACTTTTAGGGTTTTCATGTCACTTTTAGGGTTTATGCTTTACTTTTGCATGCATGCAATTCTAATTTTTTGTTGACTTTAAGACTGAAGTAATAAAGCCTACATGCTCCACATGGTTTATGATATTAACAATGATGGAATTCTTTACTATATTGATGTTCCTCTATGCTCCTAGTGATATTAGTCCTCAATTATTCCCTTTTCTTTAATACCCACTCAAACCTATGGGAATAAACTAGGTTAATTGGTGTCTCTCGTGGTTTAATTAAAAGAGGACATTACAACATCATATAACTTCCCCATAAAGAGAATCAAGTGAATGATATAACTAAATGATCTATCCTGAATAATGATGATATAACTGAATGATCTATCCTGAAGTGATTAAGGAAGATATATTTCACTGTTGAAACCCCTTGTTAGCTGAAGAGCTTCATTTCGAACCCCAACTTGTTGTTGTTGCCCCTGTTCTTGCTTCTCTAGAAACCAAACTCAACGATAATAATCATGGTTAATCAGTTTGGTTCAATGACCCTTCTTATATAGCTTTAGAATGTACTTTTAGGGTTTGTGTGTCACTTTTAGGGTTTGCACTTTACTTTTGTATGCATGCAATTCTAATTTCCAGTTGACTTTAAGACTGAACAAATAAGGCCTGCATGCTCTGCATACTTTATGATATTAACTTTGATGAACTTCTTTACTATACTAATGAATTAATAATACTAAATTGATGTTCCTTTCTACTCCTAGTGATATTAGTCCTCAGTTATTCCATTTTTTTTAATACTTGTTCGAACCTATGTGAATAAAATAGGTTAACAGGTGTCTCTAGTGATTTAATTAGGAGGAGACATTAAAATCGTCCCCACTCGAAATTGTTTGTTGTCAAGCAATCTCTGACCAATATACTAAATTACCTATCCCTATCTCTTCTCGTCCATTTTTAACAACCAGTTTATTCCAATGCTAGGTGGCTCTTATTTTTCTTTGAATTTATGTTTCTTGTCACCCATGCTCTATATTCCCTCCTTGTATCTTCTTGGGTACCTGTGAATATTGGACATCCTATATTTGGATCCTTATCTGAATTCCCTAGGGCATATCATGCTTTTTTCTGGAGGTCTACCCGAAAAGGCCTTTTCATACCACTGGTCCTTCCTTGAAGTATTATGTATTGGAGTTGGTAATTTTCTCATATGAGTCTTGTCCTCATGCCTAAATATGGTGGTCATCCCCTTTGTTGTGGTTGACCCTAAAGCTTCATTGGGAATTCCCATTAGGACTACCCTTTTCCCATCTTGTGCCAGGAAATCTATCTCTAATGTCTGGTAATAGGTTGACTATTTCCCAATTGAGTACATCCATTGTACTCCCAAAACAATGCTCATGTCTCACACATATACCACATAAAATTTTTCCACCAATGTATCATTCCCTTTTTGTACCTGTAACTGAGGTATCCCTTATGTGAATTTCATGTTGTGATTGCCATCCATGACAACGATAAATCCCTAAAATTCCTCGGTGCGAAATCTTTTCCTCTCTTCCTAACAGGAATATATAAACTTGTGGGTGGCCCCACCATCAATCAAAGCAATGGAACGTTGTCATTGGATACTTCCCTTGATCATGATAGTATGGAAGGTGGGGACTCGTGTGAGGGTAGCAATAGTTTTTGTCTATGGGAATTGTTCCAATTTTGTACTATGTAGTTCTCCATATTGTTTCTTATCCAATTGATCTTCCTTAATGCTATCTAGAAGTAATTCGATGATTTGTACCTTCCCTTTATCCATACATATGTGGTTAGTTACCCAAGGTTCTTTGGAATTGGAACATAAGCTCTTCCTTCTTAAATATTTTCGCGTGTTGTCGTTCAACCATTCCTTTCATGGGACTGTATTTTCCTTATTTTTCAATGGATTGGTAGGTTTTTGTGGAGGCTTGTTCTTGGGCGCAAAATCTTGCAGGCCATGATTCCTACATATATCATCTTGTAGAGTAACTGGCTTGTAAGCCTTCACTCATCCATGGAGTGGCTCGGCTATTACCTCTGTAAATAGCATTATCAACCGACTCTCTGACATGTTAGATACCATAATGAAAACTCTTTGGAATTCAAATATGAAGGTATCTACACTACCTTTCTACTTGAGCTAGAATATCTCCCTAAAATGAATCTCTGAGTCCTTCTTATCAAAGTGCTCCATGAGCCTTTATGTGAAGTCATTGTATGAGGTGATGGTGTTGTGACTTAGTGTCACTAGTCCATGGTACCACCACTCATGTGCTTCCCTATATAAATGTAAATTAGTAAACTTGATTGCATCTTTATCCATTATGGGGTTAAGTTGGAAGTAGGTGTTTGTCTTCTGTACCCAAATTCTGGCTGAACAACTTGATGTCCCATCAAAATTAGGAATGGTCAACCTGCCCATAGTTTTTTTTAATTCATAATTTTGACTAAATCCTCTATGAAAGTTCCTAGGTCAGTTCCTTCTTTTCATATTGTAGAATTCTAAGAATGTCATAGGTCAATCGAGCTCATCTCCCAAATCCCTGTATTCCTGTAAATAAGGCCCAAATGGTTCACTAGGATCTGTTGGCATGATTGGTCTTGTAACAACATTCTCCATAAAGTGAGGCATAGTAGGTCGAGATGATTTGTTGTATATGTGAGGATTGTTTTGCATATTAGTGTATGCATGTTTCCCGCTACTACTGGTAAATACTCTATCCACTGGTGAAAAAGGTAGATTGTTCTGAACCTATTCTGGATTATGATCCTATTTATGGCATGCAATACTTCTTTCTTCCCTTTAGCTAGTTCATTCAATGCACTAACTAAGTTACAAAATTCCAACATGTCTTCCTCTTCCCCTGTTTCCTTTCCTTTGTCAGAGTGTACTCATGTTGAGTCCATGTTTGAATTTGTATCCTCTAACTAAAGAATATCTTCAAATTCTAGATCCTCTGTGTATCTACCCTTCCTTCTTCTACGAGTTACAAAAGTATCTTCTTCCATATTCACTTACATTTTATGTTCAATCCCATAGCTAGCAAGGAACGGGATTTGATACCACTGTAATATCCCAATTGATATTATATTGAATTTTGATAATATATTTGTTGTTCAGATACTCAAATAGTGCTAGAAAGATGAATAAAATGTGGATGCAAAAGTGTCGTGCCAAATGGCCCCAAAATATAGCTAATTTGGAGAGATAATAGGGAAAATATTTTCAGTGAGAAGATATACACATAACACTAGTAATAAATTTGATAGTCCACCAATAGATAAGATTCAAGCAGTGTTTTCCAGAAACATAAGATAATAGTTCTCCTCTCCTGAATTTGACACCCAGCTCCAAGAGTTCCCTCCTTCTAATGATATTGACGTTTTTTAGGGAGAAGTAGTCTGTTGCTACTGAAACTTTGTGGGGGTGATGGTCTATACCTTCTGGAAAAATGAGAAGAAAAATGAAGATATTTTACCTCCTCTAAGGAACCTAGAAAATTGTTTTTCTCTGGAGGACGGCGTCTCCCTTTATCCACAAGTATGATGCTGACTACCCCGGATAACCAAAAAATGAGCTGATAATAACCCAATATAGTGTGATGTGTCTTATGAGAAATGTAGTGATGACATGTAGAGAAAAGACTGATATTCTGAGTCTCGTCGAAATATTCTAAATATTTCTAGTTGTTCCCTAGTTGAAAAACGTGAACCTGCAATAAATCTCCCTCGATGTGATGGATCATTGAAGATGAATGAATGTGGTGAATAATGACGATAGACCTAGATGATCTATCTAGAAGTGATTTAGGAATATATATTTCACTATTGAAACCCCTTATTAGTCGAATACCTTCGTCTCCAACCCCAACTTGCTGTCGTTGCACCTGTTGATGCTACTCTAGAGACCAAACTCAACAACAATAATAATGTATAATCCATTTCGTTCAATGACCCTTCTTATATATATTTAGCATGTACTTTTAGGGTTTGTGCTTTACTTTTGCATGCATGCAATTATAATTTCTTGTTGACTGTAAGATTGAAGTAATAAGGCTTGCATGCTCCACATGCTTTATCATATTAACTATGATGGAATTATTTACAATATTGATGACTTAATAATACTGAATTGATGTTCCTTTATGCTCCTAGTGATATTATTCCTCATTTATTCCCTTTTCTTTAACACCCACTCAATCCTATGGGAATAAAATAGGTTAACGGGTGTCTCTGGTGATTTAATTAAAAGAGGACATTCCAACATCATATAAATTCCCCATAAAGAGAATCAAGCTAGATACCAATAAAGAATTGGATGTGATATCCTAAAGAGAATCAACCATCATAAATTCAAAACCCTAATAAATATTAGATGATAAAACTCAAGAGGAAAATAAAATGTTAGAAACATGTATTTCATCATAATTCTTAGAAATAATGTCCATACTTAAAATATTGACAGTGCAAGTCTAAAACACAAGAGAAAAAAATGTGACATTGTCTCAGAGCCACCAAGGATGCAACTAAATAAAATATTGATAATGTTTTGGTGGATAAAATGGCTAAGAGCTACTAATTCTTTTCCCAAATTTTCCCTCTCATTTGGAAAAAATATGAAATATAGTAATTTATGATGACTTTATTGAAGGACCAAGATGTTTGGAAACATGTATCCCATGGGTACAAAGAGATGGAAGATGAAGTAGTTGAACTTACCCTAACAAATAACTAGAGGAATACACTAAAAGAGAACATTACCAAGGATGCAAAGTCATTGCATCTCATTCATAATATCATATATGAATCCATGATTCTAAATGTTTCTCCTATGATGAACTTTAAAGTTCTAGATCACCAATGAAACCATCAATAGAAAGGATATTTTGTTGTTAGATAGTGGTTGCAAAAATCACGTAATACATATGAAACATCTATTTAGTCACGTAGATACTTCACACACATACAAAATAAGTCATGTTGATGATTCTTAAGTACAATCCAAATCCATAGGCATTGTTTATGTTCTAACAAAAAGAGTTGAAAATAAATCCATTCATAATGTTTTCTATGTATATGATCTCAAGAACAATGTGATAAGTGTAGGACAATTGAGTCAAAATGATTATGATGTTATATTTAATGGTTTTACATGTACATTTTTAGGGAAGTCTCCTAGTAGAATACTTAAATAAAAAGTAGACATGACCAACAACATAGTGTACCCTTTCAATTTAAGAATTATAAACTAGGCACAATCACATGCACATAATGTCTCTAGAAGATATGAGACTATTGAATTTGAATCCACTTTTTGAATTTTGACAATTATTTCACAATGATGTTTCATCCATTCATTTCATCCCATAGTTTCATTGAATAATTGCACACTATTAAATACCAACTTAAATTGAAACATAAAGAAAGGATCATAGAAATATTGCCATGCGCAAGAGACACAAATATTTTATCTTGGGAAACCTAATAGGGAGAAAACCCAACCAACTTTTCTTAGAATAAACCAATCCAATTCAAGAACAATGCCATTTACGAAGATTAACACTAGCACAAGAGAGGTTCTCCCTCCTTCACAAGAAACCCTAACAAAGGTACTAGATATTCCAAGACAATAATAAACCCAAAAATTGTTAGAATTTCATCATTAAGCTAGCATTACATTAGGATCTTTACTGAGAGAATAAAAAGCACATCAATCAAACACAAGAGACAATGAACACAGTGTTTATCCTCGGGGAAACCATAAATGGTGAAAACCCTGCAACTTCCTCAGAAATAGAAAATCTCCAAAATGGTAAGTGATCTCCTGACAGCAGTAACCTTCTTCTTGTCTAGCCCGAGTGTCTTCTCCTTCCTCAATTATATGCTACACTTGAGTGTGTATGAGTTGTATTATAAATAGATACTCAATCTCTCTATTTATACTAATCCCGACATGACTAAAACCCTACTAGGGCCGACCTCTACTAGGAGAGTCTAATAACCCTAGTGCCCCGGAACTGCGGGGACTTTAACCCTTAGACAATAGGAGGGTTACCCACAATGACTTCACATGACTTGATTATATGATAGACCTTCCCGATAGGAACATCGGGGCATGACATAACTCAAGTACATCCCGGAATAAACATCGGGTTACAATATATAAGAAATACAAGTGAAATACATTCCGAAGTTACATATACATCAACACTCCCTCTTAACTAGGAAGGTATTCTTTCAACACAATTTTCAGCACAAGTCTTCTTCTCTGTATCTTCTGGATCATCATCGAGTCCTCGTCATATTCAAGTCTTCTTCATATTCAAGTCATCTTCATCTTTAATTCATATTCATCTTCATCATCGGATCTGGATCATCACTCGATCTAGATCATCATGGGACATCATCACTGGATTTGGATCATCACTCGATATGGATCGTCACTGGGCATCATCACTAGATCTAGATCATCACTTGATCTAGATCATTTCTACTGGATCATCATCACTGGATCTAGATCATCATCACTCGATCTGGATCATCACTGGGCATCATCACAGGTGCCATCTCTTGATTCTTCTCATCATAGGAACCTCTACAGAGCGAGTCCTTTTTCATACTAGATGTATCATCTCAGAGCCAGTCCTTTTTCATACTAGATGTATCATCTCAGAGCTACTCCTTTTTCATACTAGATGATGCATCACAGAGCTGGTCCTTTTTTATAACAGATGAGGCATCATAGAGATCGTCCTTTTTCATACCAGATGTGGAAGCTACTCAGAGCTAGTCCTTTTTCATACTAGATGAGCCTTCTCAGAGCTAGTCCTTTTTCATACTAGATGAGGCATCACAGAGTTCATCCTTTTTCATACCAGATGAGGCATCACAGAGTTGCTCTTTTTTCATACCAAATGTGGCAGCTACTCATAGCTAGTCCTTTTTCATACTAGATGAGCCTTCTCAGAGCTAGTTCTTTTTCATACTAGATGAGGCATCACAGAGCTGGTCCTTTTTCATACCAAATGAGACATCACAGAGCTGGTCCTTTTTCATACTAGATGTGGCAGCTACTTAAAGCTAGTCCTTTTTCATACTAGATGAGCCTTCCCAGAGCTAGTCCCTTTTCATACTAGATGAGGCATCACAGAGTTAGTCCTTTTTCATACCAGATGAGGCATCACAAAGCTGGTCCTTTTTCATACTAGATGTGGCAGCTACTTAGAGATAGTCCTTTTTCATACTAGATGAGCCTCCATAGAGCCAACCCTTTTTCATGCTGGATGTACCATCTACGTAGAGCTAGTTCTTTTTCATACTAGATGTGTCTTCATAGATCCATCCCTTTTTCATGTTGTATGTGGCATTCACACATATACCTGACAATGGAAGGAACCAATCCTCTCACCATGTCACAGCTCTTACATCCGACCATGGAAGGAACCAATCCTCTCACCATGTCAGAATGGCACAACAGTTACATATGATCATGGAAGGAACCAATCCTCTCACCATGTTAGAAGGGCTCAGCATGGACTCATCACTTCCTCTTGGGAGGAATATCGATCTGGAGAACACCAAGCTTCTCCCTGAAGTACTCAAACTTCACCCTAGCCAATGGCTTAGTCAACACGTCAGCTATGTGTTCATCTGTCACAACATACTAGAGCTTCACTTCTCCTCTCTGCACCATATCCCTAATATAGTGATACTTGATCTCGATGTGCTTCGACTTGTCATGGAATACTGGATTCTTTGACAACTTTACACAACTTTGGTTGTCACAGTATATACAAGTATCATCTAACTGGAGATCAAATCAATCAGACAGTAGCTTCCTCAGCCATACTGCCTCACAACTAGCTGAACAGGCTGCAACATACTCTGCTTCAACTGTACTCAGTGCGACACGGGATTGCTTCCTACTAAACCACGAGATCACACCTGATCCCATACTGAAGCAACACCCTGAAGTACTCTTCCTATCAATGGCACTTCCTAACCAATCTGAATCAACATAACCCTCTAGTTTAATCCTTTGATAAGCCTTATACTTGAGCCCATAATCAACCATACCCTTCATGTACCTCAGAATATGCTTTGCAGCAGTCAAGTGAACATGTCTCAGATCTATCAAGTATTGGCTCAAGGTGTTCATAGCAAAGCAAATATCTAGTCTTGTGTTCGTCAGGTACATCAAGGACCCAATCATCTGACGATACATCATTCCATCAACTGTCTCTGATGAAGCATCACTCAATATCTTCAGGTTTGATGCCATAGGTGTGGTTAATACCTTGCAGTCCATCATCCCAAATCTCTTCAGGATCTATACTGCACACTTTCCTTGTCCAATAAATATTCCATCTATAGTTTGCCACACCTCCATACCAAGTCCTTCATCTCGAACTTAGCAGCAAGATTTCTCTTCGTATCAGCAATCAACCCATCCATACATGTCACAAAAAAATCATCTACATATAGTAGAAGTATCACTGGTTTTCCATCTTCCACCTTGTAGTAAAGGTTGGAATCTACTTTACTCTTGGTAAAGCCCAAACTTGATAGAAAGTTGTCAATTCTACCATACCATGTCCTGGGTTCCTGTTTCAAACCATACAGGGATTTCTTCCGTCTACACACATGAGACTCTCTGTCATGTGTCTCAAAACCAAGTGGCTACTCCACATACACTTCCTCTTCTACTACACCATTCAAGAAAGCAGTCTTGACATCCATTTGGTGTATCTTCCATTTCATCACTGCAGCTAGAGCAAGTACCGATCTGATGGAAGTGTATCTGTCTACAGGTGAAAACATTTCTTCATAGTCTATTCCTTCTTTCTGAGAGAAACCCGGAGCCACAAATATTGCCTTATACTTTTCAATGCTACCATCTACAACATGTTTGATCTTGTAGATCCATTTGGAAGTTACAACTGACTTCCCTTCTGGTCTTGGGACAACCTCCCAAACATCATTCTTCATTATCAATTGATACTCTTCGATCATCGCATCCTTCCATTCTTTCCATTCTACCGTTTCTTCATATTTGGAAGGTTCTTTATCAATGAAGTCACATAGTAAAGCTACATAACTGGAACAGGATCTGGTCCTCTTTCTTTCTCTGAGATTCTCTTCTGGAACCCCATATCTTTCCACACCTTAGATAATCTCTCGTACCCAAGCAGGTTTCCTCTTGTGAGGATTCTTCTCCTATGGTGGATCTATAGGTCTTTGTGGTTCTTCAAATTCTCGATCTTCTTCTTGAGTTTCTTTGTTCATGATTGTATCATGAATCATGGGAGCTTCTAATTCTTCAGGTTCTTCAGCAGGTTTCTTTCTGGCTTTGATGTAGGCTGAATCTTTGTCAAATGTTACATCCATGTTTATGTCAATATTTTTGAACCCTGGGAAGTATATTATGTAAGCCTTCGATCTTTCAGAGTATCCTACAAATATACCCTTATTTCCTGAAGGATCTAATTTTGTTCTCTTCTCTTTTGGAATGTGTATGCACACAGGACAGCCAAATATTCTGAGATGGCTGACTTCTAGTTTCTTGCCGGAGAATACTTCTTCAAGATTCTTGTTCTTGAGCACTCTGTGTGGAGTATGGTTTTGTACATACACTGTTGTTCTGGCTGCTTCTACCCAAAGATGCATAGGAAGATCTTGATCATGAATCATAGCTCTTGCATCTTCCATGATAGTTCCATTCTTCCTCTCTGCAACCCCATTCTATTGTGGATTGTAAGGAGTGGACAACTCCCTCTTAATCCCTGAGTTCTTACATAGTTCCTTGAACTCATTTGAAGTGAATTCTCTGCCATTGTCTGATCGAAAATTCTTGAGCTTATTTTCAGTCTGGTTCTCGATCAAGGCTTTGAATTCCTTGAACTTGCTAAGCACTTCATCTTTATTCTTCATGAAGTAAATCCATGTCTTCCTAGAAAAGTCATCAATAAAAGAAACATAGTACACATACCCGCTTAGTGAGCTTGATGACATTGGTCAGCATACATCGGAGTGGATGATTTCCAAGATTCCTTTTGCTTTGCTCTCATTGCTTGGAAATGTCTTCTTTGTGTTCTTTCCTTTCGCACATCCTCTGCAGACCCCTTCATGTTTTGCTTGGATTTCTAGAAGACCTTCAAGAACTTTTCTTGCAAGTGGTAGTTCTCTGTAATGTACATGTGCACGCCTTCTATGCCAAAGTTCATTTGGTTCTACTGTGTCATGAACCAAAGCTTGATCTAGTTGGCCCTTCAACTTGTATAGACCTCCTTCTTGTTCTCCAATCACTATTGCATCATCAAAAGTCTTTCCCTTTGGCCACATAAGAACTTGGCCATCTACAAAAGAAACCCTCATTCCGTTTTCATCCAATGCAGATATGGAGAGGAGGTTCTTCTTTAGTCCTGAAACAAATAATACATTCTTCATCTTCAAAGACTTTCCAGAGTCTAGTTTTTAGAAGGATTCACCACTACCTTTTATTGGATACTGGTAGTCATCCCCAAGTTTCACCTTGTGAGGTGACTCATGTTCAGATAGCTTCACAAATGATTCTTTGAATCCAGTCATGTGCTTGGAAGCACCACTATCTATAAGCCAATCATTGCTTCCATGTGAAACAATTCCCATGAGAGTAAATATTAGCACATATTCATCCTCACTTGAGGATTCATCACTCTCTTGTCTGATTCTCTTTGTGGAAGGTTCATCATCCTCTACACAATGGGCATGATGTCTTCTTTTGTTTCCCTTCTTCCTTATATTTCTTTTGTTAGGGAAGAATTTGGATATGTGACCTTTCTGAGTCACATGTGTAACATCTAATAGTATTTAGATCTTTTCTAGAGTGTGAGATCTTACCTTTGGAGTGATAATTGCTCCTCCTGTTTTTCTTGGAGTGAACTATGAGAGCTTGATCTTCACTACACATCTTCTCTTCTCGAGCTGCTATCTGATATTCTTCTTGAGAGCATTCTTCCCATAGTCTGCTGAACTTGACTAACTTCTTTCTAGCACAGATTCCTTGAATGAAGGAATCCTATGATCAAGGGAGACCATTCAAGGTGGTCATCACAATCTCTGCATTGTCCACTTCTTTATCTACTACTTCTAGCTACTCCTTGATCTGAGAAACCCTTGTAAAGTAAGACTAAATAGTCTCAACATTCTGGATATTCACATTCTTCAATTGGTTTCTCAAAGTCATCTTCCTGTTTATGTTCTTCCCTTCAAACAATTTGGTTAGGGCATCAAACATGGTTTTAGGTGTCTTGAGGGAGGACACCAGTGGTATGAGATGATCCTTGATATAATCAGCAATGATTCTCTTTTCCATAACCAACTTCTTCTTATGCAAGTCCTTAGCCTCATCTCCCTCTGGAACTGGAGCCTCCTCATTGATATAGGAGTCCAACTCATTCTCTTCCAGGACCAGGGAGATCCTATACTTCCAAGCTCGGAAGTTATCAGCTCCCTCAAGATTTTCATCAAGCTTGGTATGAAGAGACATCTTAAACTGAGAACCTCAATTGGAAATACAAAATATTTAGATCTTACTAGGTTAAGATGTTGGATTTGGATTTGGAGCTGAAATCCTACAGTGTTGGTTCAGTAGCAAATTAAGGTTTTTCTTTTCCGGAGACCTGTCCACCCAAATTCCTTGAAATTTATCCATATATTCGATTTTGGGGAGGAGATCAATCCATTCCTGGACTCACTGAAAAATTCCTCTTCTGTGAAAAGCCCTAATTTTCAGCAGTAGTGTTGGGTCCAAAATTGAAAAACCTCATAATTGGATTCTGCTTCGATAGAAAGATGCGCCCTAGGGAGGAGAGTTATTCCACCTTAATTTTTCTGAAAATATATGGGGGAAGATCCACAAACTAGGAATCCCTAGTTCCCACAGCTGCACAGTGTCTTCTTCTTAGGTTAGCTCTGATCCCATGCTAGAATTTCATCATTAAGCTAGCATTATATCAGGATCTTTACTAAGAGAATAACAAGCACAATAGTCAAACACAAGAGACAATGAACACAGTTTTTATCCTTGGGAAAACCATAAATGGTGAAAACCCCACAACTTCCTCAGAGATAGAATCAGCACCAAAACAGTAAGTGATCTCCCGACAACAGTAACATTCTTCTTGTCTAGCCCGAGTGTCTTCTCCTTCCTCAACTATGCGCTACAATTGAGTGCGTATGAGTTGTATTATAAATAGAGACTCCATTTCTCTATTTATACTAATCCCGACATGACTAAAACCCTACCAGGGCCTACCTCTATTAGGAGAGTCTAATAACCCTAGTGCCTCGGAACTGCAGGGACTTTAACCCTTAGACAATAGGAGGGTTACCCACAATGACTTAACATGACTTGTTTATATTATAGACCTTCCCGATAGGAACATCGGGGCATGACATAACTCAAGTACATCCTGGAATAAACATCGGGTTACAATATATAAGAAAAACAAGTGAAATACATTCCAAAGTTACATATACATCAACAAAAATTACTCCTTTGACTTGTGGCTATGCTTGGTTGAAATTATGCACTAGAAAAGAGAGAAGATGTGAAGTTTTGATGATGAAAGTGATGTGAGTCAACACGTTATTTATATTCTTGAGTTTACTTTCCTTTTTCTTCAACAAGGATGGTTTGTCTTCTTTCACTAGAGCTAACTTTTTCTATTTTTCTTCATCTTTCATTTTATCTTCGGTTTGACTTGTCTTCTAGTCCTCATTTTATTTTAGAAATTATTCAGTGATATGGTTTGTATTGACTTCTTGGTTATTTATTCATCAGAGAAAAGGTGTCCTCATTGATGTTCATATCCTCAAATGCATATCTTATTCCCACATATATCTCTAATGTTTGTTTGACCATACTCTAAGAAGTATCGACCACTTGTTAGAGCCCATGCCGAATTCAACATTAGATTAGAATTTGCGTATTACACAAGGGGATGAGATCCCCTATAAAGTAAAAAAGTCAACTCACTCTAATTAGAATAGATCACTACATCACAGAGCATTCCCACATAGAGTATTCAATGTGACATATTTCTTTATTCAATCTTAGTCAATACACATGACTAATCAAGGCTAAGCACCTCGAACCTCATACACACTTAGTCAATAGAATGACTAATTAGGTTTATATCAGGGCCTTCCTCCTCTAGTAATTTCTCAATACAAATGAACCCTCTAGGATAATGTCTGCAATTTTTTTTCCTGAGGTTGTAACCATGGAGAAACATCAACATACCCTCTTAGTGAGGGAGAGATTTTTCATCATGCCAAGAATTGAACTTGGTGAGAATGTCCAACAGAAGCATTCTACTTCACTTCCAAGCATCACACTTGGTGAGAATATATGTAGTCTATCTCAGATATATGTACTACATCTGCATCTCAAGTCTTTCACTCCTAGCCAAAGAATATGACTATCTGGATAAATACGAAGGTAAGGCCATTCACCTATCATGAATGCCTGTCTCTTTTCTGTAGGATCATCATTATGTTTGGGTCGTCGACATCACATGACTTTCTACCTCTCATATGTAGATCCATCATGGTATTTCTCATCCATAAAAACTCCCTCTCACTCAAGGAAGCATTCTCCAACTTACCAAGGTTGTCACTGAAGTTTACAAACTTTTCCATTTACAGAGGCTTGGTGAGAATGCCCGTTATTTATTCATCTGTGGAAATGTACTAGAGATTCACAACTCCCTTTGGAACCATGTATCATATGAAGTGGTATTTTTTCTCAATATTCTTAATTCTATCATAAGTCACTGGAGTTTTGGAAATATTAACACAAATCTAATAGTCACAATGTATCAAGGCCATCTCTAGGTCCTGATCAAATAATCCTGCAAGAGGTTTCCAAAGACACATTCCTTCGTGGCTTGCAACACTAGTTGCAGAATACTTTGCTTCTACTTTACTGAGTGAGATAGAATTCTACTTCATGTTAATCCTAGATATCATGGATACGCCCAAGATGAAGCAACATACCGAGGCACTCTTTGTATCCACTACACTCCCTTCCCATTCAAAATATGCAGTACCCTATGGATTCACTTCACCGCTTGAGATATATATCAAACTGTATCCAAGTGTAAAACATAGGTACTTCAAAACATGCTTTGATGCAACCCAATACACATGCCTCAACTCAAACATACACTGGCTAAGGGTGTTCACTGCAAAAGAAAATATATGTCCTGGTGTTAACTAGGTACATCAAGAATCTAGGAAACTTCCCACCAAATCTAAATCTGATGCAGAATAACTCACCTTCTTTATATTTGGCATCATAGTCGGATATACCAAATATGAATATGAAGGAAAATAATTCATCTTCTTCATATTTGTCTACTTCCTTATAGTGGGATCCATCAAATCTAAATCTGAAGTGGAATCACTCAAATTCTTCATATTTGTTTCCATAGGTTTATCCATGGAATTATAGTCCATCATACCAAATCTACTTAAGATATTATCTATGTACTGACATGATCTATGCCACATGTCTAGTCCCAAGAAGTAATGCATCAATCTAAGATCCTTCATCTCAAACCCAGAGTCCAACTTCCTCTAGGCGAGGGAGAACTGGGAACCTCTTCCATCAAAAACTTGTACTACAGAAACTCCCTCTGTGTTCGATTGCCATACTCCATATGCACCTAAGGATATTACTTTCTCTGTATCTGGACACTCGACTCCCTCTACATATGAGTATATTTCACTCTTTACATCTAGACACTCTGCTTTCTCTACATATGAGTATCATGTACTGAAGAAACATGCTTCCTTGTGCACTAGTAATCCTTATGTATCCATATGTGCCATCTGCCAAGAAGTGGGTTCACTAAGATGATTCTCCTTCTCTCTTCAAGAACATTGAATACGATCCATGAATCTCTCTAAATGTACAAATTGCCTAACTCCATACCCTATGTAATGTCATCTCTAATGCTAGTTTGAGTTGTATGCTTGATCACTCGAAAGTCACCATTGAATTCACCTTTGTTATAGGAACCATATCCCTGAAAGTATCACAGAGAGCTATGTGGCCCTCTATATCTCGTAAAGTATCTCAATGCTTTATTAGATTCTTCACTGCAGCATCTCTAGGTAGATTCACTAATTTTATTGGCTCTATCATGTCGTTCTAATGGTTTAAACGATGAAAAAATGTACTAGAGGGATCTATACCCTAATCCTCTAGAGAATCCTACTCCTCACTATCAAATTCCATATGAAACCTTCTATATCTCCTAAATGATACCGTATTTATCTTTTGTTTCCTTGGAACATGGATGTATGCTAGACAATAAAAGATCCAATCATGCAAATGCTACCTTAGGATCCTTGTCACCCCCATTGTTTGGTGAGAACACTTCATCTGACAAGAATTGTTGTACTAAATGCATCTTTATATCGGTGTATTTTCATAGTCTTCAGAATGGACCTATTATGCAATACATGATAGAAATGTCCATAAGGGTTAGGTAGTACTAAATTAAACAATTATGATATTCTTCATAAAATAATAATTGAATTGAAGCAAATAAAACTTATCACACAACGTATAAAATACTTATCTTTGTGTGTTTCGTTGACTCCCTCTTGTGTTAAAATAATGTAAATTCAGAATATATTCTACTTGTATTATTTTTATTCCTCCATTAAGAGATGTTTGGTCATGTAAAAGACATGAGGTAAAATATTCATTGTAAGTTGAGGCAATAGTACCCACAAAAGTATTACATAAATATGATTTTCAGTATTCCTAAGTAGGTCAGCCCTAATTAGAGAACCTGGCGACCTAATTATGGAATTGAGTCACTCACCTGATGAATATAAATAGGCTAGGAACCTCCTTCAATTGTACACACTTTTCACTCAAGCAAGCTCGCTAGAGAGAGAAGAAGAAGTGTGTTGAAGAGAGGAGGATTTTTCTTAGGGTTTTACATTTTCTTGGCTGAGTTCTATATTGATGAAGTTTTGCGGGGTTTTATCCCTTGCATTTTCCCTTAGGAAAATATTTGTGTTCTTTTTGTTTTTATTCTTGTTGTTCTTTCAACGATCCTACTATTGTAAATTGTTTTAGAATATCATCTACGAAATTAAAAAAGCTTACCATGGTATCACAGTCACCATGAAAGGAGACATTATGAAGCTAAGTTTTGTTATTCTGAACAATTCCCTCGACTAATAAACTAGAAAATATGTCTGTCTCAACTCTCTCTAGGAGGTCCAATCTTTCTTTGAAAATAGAACTAAATTTCAAGAACTTTCATTTTTTATCCTGACACTACTATTGCAAAGAACTAGGGCTTCAGTTTTTTCAAGGTTCCATCATCAAGCTTAGGAAAATCAAGATATAGTCTAACTCACCTTGGGGAGGTGCATATTTTCCACCACTCATCCCCACAAGTAATATCAACTGAAAAAACTAGGGTTTACCATCCAACCCTAGGTCATCCCGAAGAAGGTTAGGCTTGAGTAGTTTTTCCAAGTAAGTATTCTTTCTTCTATCTACATTTAAGGTTCTCATTTTGTTTAATATGGAAAACAATACCAAGCTGGATGAGAATATTGAGGGTAGCAATAAATACAGAGCATGGAGGTATATGATCATGCTCATCCTAGAATATAATGATCTAGAAAGCTTCATAAAGGAGGAAGTTGCAGAAGCAGAAGGAGATGAAAAAAAGCAAAGAAAAAGAAGGATATAATCAAGGACAAGAGGATCATAGCTGACTCCATTAGACATCACTTTATCTCTCATGTATTTTCAAGGAGAACACCAAAGGAAATGGTTGATTCCACGTCCATCCTATTTGAAGGAAGAAATATCAATAGGAAGATGACCTTGAGAAATCAACTCAAGAGTGTGAAAGTTCAAAAGTTAGAGACCATGCAATCATACTTCATAAGAGTATCCCAAATCAAGGATAAATTGGAAGCTGTTGGTGACATGGTAGAAGAAGAAAAAGTTGTAATGACCACCTTGAATTTTATCCCAAGAGAATGTGAATCTTTGATTCGAGGAATGTGTTCTATAAGAACATTGAACAAGTTCTGAAAGTTATGGG
This sequence comes from Pseudotsuga menziesii, assembly GCA_001517045.1. Lineage (NCBI taxonomy): Eukaryota > Viridiplantae > Streptophyta > Pinopsida > Pinales > Pinaceae > Pseudotsuga > Pseudotsuga menziesii. Next base: position 552,461 of record LPNX010974049.1, read on the forward strand.
AATAATGTGTTCAATAAGAAGAAAGAAAAATAGTCAAAAAAGAGAAGATGAATGAAAATGAAGATCAAGATTTGGCAGCCATACCAAAGTTAAGAACAGGAGGAAGATTCATGATCATCCTCCGATAGGACCTCAAGGGTCTCAAAGTAATAAGAGGTTCAAGAAAGACTTCTCATATTTTGGATGCTTCACTTGCCACAAGATGGGACACATCTCCATAAATTTTCCCCTAAAGGAACAACAAATCAAGAATAGGAACAAAAGTTTCCAAGCCCATGAAGCTGAAGATGATGATCAAGAAGATAAGAAGAGGAATAAACAAGATGAATATTCCTATGAAGAATATGTTGTGATTTCATCCCGCACATGTTCAGCTTAACCTGGAAGTGATACTTGGATAGTAGATAGTGGTTCCTCCAAGAATATGAAAGGTTACAATGATTCTCTCTTTTCTTGTACAGAAGGATTCCCCACCAAAAGTGATGCTTGGATATTATTACCAAGATCCCATCAAAGGGATGAGAGAATCCTCTTATAAGCTATACTTTAGAAATTCCATGAATATGAAGGATGATCTATATATCCTAGGTTTAAAGAAGAATACCCTTTCTATCTCATATTTAGATAATGAAGGTTTTAGAGTTGATTCTGTAGATGGGGAATTTCTCATGTGGACAGGAGGGAAAACTATAGATGATGCAATGGTGATTGGAGTTGAGGAATGAGGACTCTACAAATTAAAGGGGTGTACAGGTTCATCCTTGGTGACTAGCATCGTAATCCCATGTGAATTGTGGCATAGAATACTTGCTCATATATATTATAAATAATTTCCAATTGTGAGCAGGTAGTGACATTTTTACAATAGGTCTAGGTAAACTATGAAGGAGTTTTCAAAGGATGTGCACAAGGAAAGAACACAAAGAACCCTTTTCCAGGTAGTTATAGTAAAGTAAAAGGGATCTTAGAAATTAATCACTCAGATGTATGCAGACCAATGAAAACTACTTCACTAAGCGTGTATGTTTACCATGTTTCTTTTACTGATGAATACTCCCGCAAAACTTCGATCTACTTCTTGAAGAAGAAAGATGAAGTATTTGAAAATTTCAAGGATTTATAGGATCTTATAGAAAACCTCCATGAAAAGAGGATTAGGACCTTAAGATCAAATAATGGAGGTGAGTTCACATTAGGCGAATTCAATGATTACTGCAAAGAAGCAAGGATTAAGAGGGATCCCACCACCCCCTATAATCCTCAAAAGAACAATGTGGATGAAAGAAAGAATAGATCTATCATGGAAGTAGTAAAATCCATGATTCATGATCAAGATATACCGTTGTACCTATGGGAATAAGTAGCTAGAATGATATTCTATGTACAGAACAGAATCTCTCACAATGCTCTTGGAAATAAGACTCCATAATAGAAGTTTACTAAAGAAAAGACCAGAGTCTATTACATAAACATATTTGGTTGTCTGGTATACATACACATTCCTAAGAAGAAGAGATATAAGTTGGAACCTTTACAGAATCTATATCCCGGGATACCTTCAAATTGAACTCAATAGAGATGTCGCAATTAACTAAGATACAACCTTTATAAAATCAAGGAAAAATAAGGAAGGTGAAGAGGAGCATGAAGCTCCTAGAGTTGCAGAAATCTCCAAACCGGTCATAAATGATGAGGAAGAAAAGATTCCTGGGTATCATGACATGTAAAACCTCAGGAACTTGAGTATTTTACTAGGGAGATGACCTCACACAAAAGAAGGCATGATTGGGAATGTGAAATAATTGAAGAAACAAAAAGATATGGTGTTCTAGAAGGGACCATCAGAGAAAGTAAGAAGCCAAATCCATAGCCCAGTTATGTGGCTTTGATGTCTAATATCATTGATGAAGAACCTTCATTCTTTGAATAAGAAATAAAGAAAAAGGAATAAATATATTTCATGGTCGAGGAATACTGGTGCATTGTAAAGAACAATGTATGGGAATTAGTACCAAGACCAAAGAACAAGTTAGTAGTATCCTCAAAATGGATGAATGAAACAAATCATTCAATAGAAGACAATATAGAGAAGTATACGGAAATATTCATATCTCATGGATTCTCTCATAAGGAAGGAATCGACTATGAGGAGACTTTTGCACCGGTCACAAGATACACATAAATCAGAACCATTCTTTCCTTGGCATCCAAGATGAAGTGGAAGTTACATCAGATGGATGTAAAGACAACCTTCCTAAATGGATTAACAGAAGAAGAAGTATACATTGAGAAATCACAAGTCTTTGAGATAGGTTATCATAAGACTCATGTATGCGTACTAAAGAAGGTGTTGTATGGGTTGAATCAACCACCCAAAGCATGGTATGGAAGAATTGATGGCTTCTTGATGAGTTTGGGATTAACCAAAAGTAAAGAAGATTCTGAATTCTACTATAAGTTTGAGGATGATGGACTTACAATATTAATATTATATGTGGATGATCTATTTTTTATAGGTGAGGATAACCCATCAACGAATGCAAGAAGAAGCTCGCTGCATAATTTGAGATGAAAGATGTTGGTATGTTGCACTATTTTCTAGATCTTGAAGTATGGCAGTATCTAGATGATATTTTCCTAAACCAAGGAAAATATGCATTTGAGATCATAAAAAGAGATTTAGGATGATGGACTGTAAGGCTATGACTACCTTGATGACAACAAATTTGAAGCCTCTGAATGACAATTTTTCAGAGATAGTGGATGTTACCTTATACAAAAAAATTATTGGTTACTAATGTATTTGATGAATACGAGGCCAGATATATGTTTTATTGTAAACACCTTAAGTGATTATACAGTAGATCCTAGACATGTTCACCTAGTTGCAGAAAAACATGTGATGAGGTACCTGAAGGGTACGTTGTATTATGGTCTCATATATGCATTAAATGGTGAGATTAGATTACACATATTTGTAGACTCAAATTGGGAAAGAGGTGTTGAAGAAAGAAATAGCACTTCAAGATGTTGTTTTAGTTTGGGATCTGGTATGATATAATGGTTCAATAGAATCCAGTCAAGTGTTACCCTCAGTATAACATAGGATTCATACATTACAACATATTCAACCTATAACAAAGGAGTATGGATTTGCAAGATGTTGGTAGGATTATTTGATGCAGGGATAGATATGACTAATATCCATTGCAATAATCATAGTTGTATTAAGATGAAAGAAAACTTGGTGAACTCGAAACATATTAAAATTAGATATCACTACATCCAGCATATGGTGCAGAAGGGAATTGCAAAGCTCAATTATGTTCCTACAAAGCAACAAGTTGCTGATGTATTGACCAAGCCTATGTCTCTTGTAAAGTTTGAATACTTTCAAGACACACTTGGTGTAGTCCAAAAGGACTTATGTCAAAAGAGGGAGTGATGATTATGTAGTAGGTATTTTGTTTTAGTGGTGTGGCAGCTCAGCCTAGGTAGGGTATGCCTCGCTATTATTTTTTTGCTTGAAAGGGTTAGTAAGCTAGACTCGATCTGTTTGATATTCGGAGGAATAATATGTCCTAATAGGATTGTTTGTCCTGAAAGGGTTAGTAATTTAGAAAGTATTTTTTGATCCCCAAGTGTATCCATTTGTCTAGATATGCTTGTTTGGACCAAAAGGGTTAGTAAGTAAAAAAAAATACCAAGAGAATCTACCAGAGAACCCACGGTGATGATGCTTCAGATGTCATAATAGAAAGGTGATGTGGTTCTAGCACTTTGTGCTAATGCCAACATTTCTATGCTGATGAATACGATATGGTTCCAACACTCTATGCCAATTCCAACATTTTTATGATGATGAAGACGATGTGGTTCTAGCACTCTATGTTGATTCCAACATTTCTATGTTGATGATGATGATGTTGTTCCAACATTTCTATGTGGATGATGATTACGTTGTTCCAGCGTTTCTATGTTGTTGTTGATGATGTTGTTCCAACATTTCCATTTTGATGATGATGAAAGTTTTATCAACATTCTATGTTGATGATGATGTTCCAACATTTCTATGTTGATGATGTAGATGGTAATCTAGCATTTATTTGTTGATCATGTTGCTTTACAACTAACATGCTAATGATGATTTTGTTGTTCTAGTATTCACATACTGATGTTGTGGATGATGATGTTCCAATATTCACATATTGATGTTGCAGATGATGATGTTCTAGTATCCACATACTGATGATGATGATGATGATGTCCTAGTATCAACATATTCATGATGTTGATGTTGATGATGATGCAGTTCCAGAGTGATGATGAAGATATATGGTGCTGTTCCAAAACTTCCTATGGCATATAGAGATTCACAAATCAGTTGTACAATTATTGTTATGGTTATTGTTGATGATATAGAATATGTTCCTAGTTAATAGGGAGTATTAAAATAATGTAACTTCGAAATTTTTTCTTTTTGTATTATTGTTATTCCTCCATAAGGATATGTTTGGTCATGTAAAAGTCATGAAGTAAAACGTTTGTTGTACGTTGAGGCAATAAAAACCAAAAAAGTATTTTATAAATATTATTTTGAGTCTTCCTTAGGTCGTCCCTAATTAGAGAACTTGGTCGACCTATTTAGTTAGTCACCAAATGAACATAAATAGGTGAGGAACCTCCTTCATTTGTACACACTTTTAACTCAAGAAACCTCGCTAGAGAGAGAAGAATAAGTATGTTGGAGAGAGGAGGAGTTTTCTTGGGGTTTACACTGTTTTTCTTGAGTTATATATTGAGTAAGTTTTGTGGGGTTTTCTCCCTTATGGTTTCCCCAAGGAAAATGTCTATGTTATTTGTGTTGTTGTTCTTGTTGTTCTTTCACTAGTGATCCTACTATTGTAAATTGTTTTAGAATATTATATAAGAAATTAGGAAAACTTTACATCTTGATATCTTCCTCCTTGCATAAATCACTAAATTCCTCAACAATATTTAATCTTCTTCTTCGTTATGTCCCGAAATTGCATACAAACTCCATCTTTGGTCTTCATGTCTCCTGTACCTCTGGAATACCTATAACCGTCTTTTTCAATGCTACAAAATCCCTATAATGTAGGTGGGAAAATCTTAGATGTCATAGCTCACAAAATTATACTATCATCTACCAATGCCTCAGTTGGAAATCCTATAAATTTGTATAGTCCTACCTCTCAAACACCAATCACTATTGTTGATTCTGTGCATGAACTATTTGGTCATACAATAACTTGACCATCCATAAATGCAACTCAATGACCTCTTATTTTCCAAAGATGAGATAGATAGTAGGCTCTTCTTTAGTCCTAATACAAGTAATACATATTTAATGTAAAGAATATCTAGAATCTAGTTGTATTGATGATGTTACAACTCCTTTTACTACATGCTTGGAATTGTCTTGAAGTTCTACTTGTAATGTTGAGTTATTTTCTGTTAATCCTATGAGAGTCTTTGTAACCTGTCATGTGCCATGAGGAACCGATGTCTATCAACCAGGTATCATTAATATGAATAATAGTGCTTGTAAGAATGGATATATGAAAATAGTTCTTTTGAATCTTTCCATTATGTTTTGTCTTCTTCTGTGGTCTATGTTCATCAACATTGGTTGCTGACGTATGTTGTTTTTTTTCTTTCCAGTGAATGAGAAGGCATAGAGACCAAACACAGACCAAATCTCTGACATCTGAAATATCTGGTTTTTGTAAGGTCCTTATTTTGAATTGTTGATTAATTTCCTTCATTCTACAAATTAGGTCAAAACTAAATTTTGTCAAAATTTAAACCCTATACTAAAAAATTAGGTCAAAACTAAATTTTGTAAAAAATTAAATCTCACTCCACAGATAGATGTGCCATACTTAGACGACCTCAAGAAAACTAATATCGATCCAAAACATAGCTTGTAATTGTCCAAACATAGAATCCCTAGTTTGAAGACTTAAAGAAAAAGTAGCTAGACGATTATCTTTCAAAGTTCCTCTAATACCATGTTGAATTTAAATCCAATATTCAAACCTTCATAATTTTTTTACAATGATGTTTCATGCATTCGTTTCATCCCTACGTTTCATTGAATAATTGCACACTTGAAAGTATCAAATTAAATTGAAACAAAAAGAAAGTATCATAGAAAGATTTCCATGCACTATTAATTTGTCACAGTTGTCTAGGAACTGAAAACACGGTCTCACAAAGAATACAGACAAATATGCATAAAATTGGCAAAATGGTGCTGTAATGGGAGTAGCATCTATGTGTAATCAAATGAAAGAATGATGATACAATAAAATGATCATACCAGATGCATGAATTCCAAGACAATTCGAATTCCCAAGTAGGTCATTCGAATTGAATGAGTGAGTCTAGCTTAACTGAATGTAAGCCACAATAAACACTTAAGTTAACCACTGATCAAAACCCTAATTGACTCAACTAAGTCCTAACTAAAGTTTGAGTGCAATAAATGACTGAGTCTAATTGAAAGTAGCTCAGACACATGTCACTACAAGCCAACCAACAAGTGGTAGTGCATCAATGACTCCAATGAACCCCGATGAGGTTAATTGAAGTGTAACTGACCATCAGAAGTGGTTGGAGGCACCCCTGTTGACTCTAGTTCATTAAATAATCATTAAATAATCAATGTAATGAAGGGAGGCACCTTCACTGCTCTATTTAACTGATTGTAACCAACAACTAGCAATAAAGTGCATTTATGACACTCAAATCACCCTTGGAGTGCTCCAGTTAGCCTCCTCGAATGAAGGAGAAGGCTTAGTTAGCCTCCTTGATTGAAGGTAGGCATGGGTGTGCTCATGCTGATGTCATACAGTGCTCTTATGATGTCAATTAAGTCAACAAAGCTTAAGATAATGTTTTAACTAGGCCAAATTGACCAAAATGAGTGTGCATGGTGGTAAATGTCTCCAACATGCACAAGAGACACACATATTTTATATTGGGAAACCCAATAAGGAGAAAAATTAACCAACTTTTCTTAGAATAAAACAATTCAATTCAAGTTTAGTACTATTCATGAAGATGAACCCTAGAATAAGAGAGGTTATCCCTCCTTCACAAGAAATCCTAGCAAGGGTAGTGAATCTTCCAAGACAAGAACTCCAAAATTTCTCCTTTCACTTGTAGCTATGCTTGGCTTAAATTGCACTAGGAGACAGATAATATGTGATGTTGTGACGATGAAAATGAAGTGAGTGAACACTTTATTTTTTTTATTTACTTCACTTGACTTTTTTTTCAATGGGGCTGACTTGTCTTCTTTCAGTAGGGTAAACTTGTCCTTTTAGTCTTCATCTTTTAGTTTATCTTTGGGTCGGCTTTTCTTCTAGGACTTCGTCAATTCTATCTGGTACTTATGCAATGGTTTGTATTGAATTATTAGTTATTTATTCATTGTAGAAAAGTTATTATCATTGATTTTCATATCCTCACATGCGTGTCTTATTCAAACATAGATCTCTAATGTTGATTTGACCATACTCTAAGAAGTCAGAGACACTTCTTAGATCCCATGTCATATTCAACATTAGATTAGACTTTGCATATTACACAAGAGGATGTGATCCCCTATCAAATAAAATAGTCAAATAACTCTAATTATAATAGATTACTCCATCATGAATAAATCCCACATATATTTGACTATGAGGAGAGATTTGCACCAATCATAAGATACACATAAATCAGAATTGTCCTTTCCTTGGCATCCAAGACGAAGTGGAAGTTTCATCAGATGGATGTAGAGACAACCTTCCTAAATGGAGTAATAGAAGAAGAAGTATAAATTGAGAAACTGTAAGGATTTGAGACACATTATCATAAGACTCATGTTTGCAGACTAAAGAAGGTGTTATATGGGTTGAAGCAAGCACCCCAAAGCATGGTATAGAAGAATTGATGGCTTCCTGATGAGTTTGGGATTTACCAAGAGTAAAGTAGATTCCAACCTCTACTATATGTTTGAGGATGATGGAATTATGATATTAATATGATATGTGGATGATCTATCTTTGATAAATGAGAATAACCCATCAACGAATGCAAGCAGAAGCTCGCTGCAGAATTTGAGATGAAAGACATTCGTATATGATGCACTATTTTCTAGCTCTTGAAGTATGGCAGTATCAAAATGATATTTTGATTAACCAAGGAAAAAATGCATTTTAGATCATAAAGTGATTTAGTATGATGGATTGTAAGGCTATGACTACTCTGAGGACAACATATTTGAAGCTTTTGAATGAGGATTTTTTGAAGATAGTGAATGTTACCTTATATAAACAAATTATTAGTTCATTAATGTATTTGACCAATACGAGGCCAAATATACATTTTGTTGTAAACACCTTAAGTGATTATATGGTGGATCTAAGACATGTTCACCTAGTGGAAGCAAAGCATGTGATGAGGTACCTAAAGGGTATGTTGGATTATGGTCTCAGATATGCATCAAATGGTGAGATCACACTACACATTTTTGCATACTCAGATTGGGAAAGAAGTGTTGAAGAAAGAAATAACACTTCAGGATGTTGTTTTCTTTTGGGATCTGATATGATCTAATGGTTCAGTAGAAATAAGTCGAGTGTTACCATCAGTACAATAGAGGATTCATACATTACAACATGTTTAACTTATAACAAATGAGTATGGATTCGCAAGATGTTGGAAGGATTATTTGATGTAGGGATAGATGTAAGTGATATCCATTGCGATAATTAGAGTTTTATTAAGATGACAGAAAACCCAATGAAGTCAAAACATATCGAAATTATATATCACTACATCTAGGATATGGTGAAGAAGGGACTAGTAAAGCTCAAGTATGTTCCTACAGAGGAACAAGTTGGTGATGTATTGACCAAGCCTCTGTCTTGTGTAAATTTTGAATACTTACAAGACAAACTTGGTGTAGTCCAAAATGACCTCTGTTAAAAGAGGCAATGATGATGATGCAGTTGGTCTCTTGTTGCAGTGGTGTGGTAGCTCAACCTAGGTAGGGTATGCCTTGCTAGAAATTTTTTAATCGAAAGACTTAGTAAGCTATACTAAGCATGTTTGATATTAGGGGGATTAGTATGTTTGGCTATGATTGTTTGGCCTGAAAGGGTTAGTAAGTTAGACAAGGATTGTTTGTTCCTTAGGTGTATCCATTTGTCTAGATATTCTTGTTTGGACTGAAAGGGTTAGTAAGTCGAAAAAACTCCCAACTAGATTTATCAAAGAACCCACGCTGATGTTTCTTCAGATGTCCTAATGGAAAGATGACGCGGTTATAGCACTTTGTGCTAATGCCAACATTTCTATGTCAATGAATATGATCTTGTTCCAACACTCTGTGCTAGTTCCAACATTTCTATGAGGATGAAGACGATGTGGTTCCAACACTCTTTGTTGATTCCAACATTTCTATGTTGATGATGATGAAGTTGTTGCAACATTTCTATACTGATGATGATTATGTTTTTCCATCATTTCCATGCTGCTGCTGCTGATGATGTTGTTCCAACACTTCCATTTTAATAATGATGATGTTTTCTCAACATTCTCTGTTGATGATGATGATGTTCCAACATCTCTATACTGATGATGTAGATGATATACTAGCATTTATTTGTTGATCATGTTACTTTAGCACTAACATGCTAATGATGATGTTGTTCTTCTAGTATTCACGTACTGATGTTGCAGATGATGACATTCCAGTATTCACATATTGATGTTGTAGATGACGATTTTCTAGATCCAGGTACTGATGACGATGATGATGTCTTAGTATCCACATATTGATGATGATCCAACAGTTCCATGAAGATGATGATTATCTTGATAATGACATAGTTACATAGTGATTATGAAGATATACGATGTTGTTCCAAAACCTCCTATTACATATAGAGATCCACCATTTGTTAGCAGGAATATTTCACCTTCTGCAAATAGAAGTTGTTCCTCTGGTTTGAATGGTTCAGATCCAGAACAAATGAATGACAAAGGATGAAGACCCTCCTTGGTTATCGTAGATACCTGGAGTGCCTGCTTTGATAGCAAACCTGTGTACCTACAATCAGATTAAACACACAAACACATCAAAGCTACCATAACATAATCTATTAATGCATGTCAGTGACTAAGGAATCGAACAACATTTAAATGTGAAATCAAACAACAACAATAAAGTGGGATGAAAATCAGCTTTGCATTAAGATTAAAATGGAGAAGTTTACAATCAATTAAGCCTTAGTGTTGACATGCATCTCCATGAAACCAAAAATTTCATCCCCATAAGCTCCAACTTTGCTCTCTATGCTCTCCAATGGCTTGGGCCAAGNGGTTCTACCTCTCAGCCATGGACATGAGCATGTATTTATAAGGCTCAATGGATAGGAATGGTTGAGAGAATTGTAGATGAGGTGGCCTCTAAGATCCTAGGATGAGGGATCTTGAGCTCAACTGACCCACAATGATAGGAATAAGGGAAGACACGAGGCTCATGATCTAGAAGCCTCGAGAATCTTCTCTTTTTCTCATTTTACCCAGGGTACCACTTTGCTCCTTCTATGACAAAGCGGTTTAGGTAAGAAACACTTATGGACCAAGGGCTATAAGCAGTGGCACCACTTATGGACAACAAGGAATAGGCGATGCGAGCAAGGTACCGCTCATGGATAAAGGGGAAAGAGCGGTGCTGAGTATTTTCATGAAATATTGACAAACAACATGGTTTTCCACTCCAAGTGCTGGGATTAAGGGAAAGTAGGTATGTCAAGGGTCTTATCACATGATGATGATAGGATTTTGGTATAACAGGATGCCCCCCAAAGCATGAGTCTTAGAGGGATACGATAAACGAGATCTTTGAGAGAACAAGTCGTCGCTATGAGGTGAAAATTTCGGCTTGAACAGAGCATGTTGTCAAGTAGGCATCTATAGTACATCAATATTTTGACTCATAGACACAAGTAACCAACTCATGGCTGCAGACCAATACAAGGTAGATCCATGGGAGGAACAAACAAGCATGGCTACTAGAATACAGTGTAGATCCATGTGATAGAGGACTCAAACTTGAACATAGCTACCAGACATACAATGTAGATCTATGTCGTACAAACACAAATTTGAGAATAGCCATGACCATAAAAATGTGGATCCATGCTAGACATACAAAAATCCATTGCAACCTGGGGAAAAGCAATGATCACTTTAAACAAATACCTAGGGTCTTCATCTCGTCTTCCATAAGGTACGATTCTATCCATGTGATTACAATGATCTGAAGTCGAACATGGTAGAAACCACTTGATTACCGGTAAATGATGTGAACCGTTAACAAGTGCGAGGGAGATCACCATTAATGTCAATGATTCCCAAGGTACCCTACTACAATCTACTGAGTGTGAATAGATGTCCTCATGTCAAACACCCAGTTGATTCTATCGATCAAAGGTCAATGATGTGAACCTATGTTGAGAGCGAGAGAATCTGTCATTAAGGCATATAGATCTCAAGGTACTAAGTATTTGTTTCTAATACTATTTCCCAGATGATGAGCTGATGTCGATGGGAATAGTCTCATCGAAGGAGGGCCATGATGCGTCCCACATCGATGACATGAAACTCGAAACATAGTTTTGGAATGATGTGAATGTAGTAACCATCAAACTGACTCAAAAGTACTGACACAAAGACTGTGTTGACTGGAGAGGTAAAAATTCTTCAAATCCCCTTTGAACATCGGGTGGCACGACAAAAAGACTTGGCAGCATGATTGAACGGGACAAACACATAGTGCGACAGTGGACAATGCATTCTTTTGAAAGAATCAAAGGAGTGGCATGACTCATGAAAGTGGATCGTCATGGAGATTAGCTGAATACCCAATTAACTAACATGATGTGCAGACAAGTGCCATGTTCAAAGGTAATGTCAAACTACTGTCATTTATTTGCAAAAATGATTCCCTTTCCATTTCCCCCATCATGATCGATGAGTTCCTCTTTTCAGTTTTACGAGTTCAAAGAGGGTAACAAACACTCAATATAGCTTGTCGAAAGACAAGTACAGACTCATATGTTTTATGAACCTGAGAGAGGAGGAGTTTGTTACCAAACAGGTCTCTCAATTTTTAATTTAATGAGTCCAATGAAAGAAAACTCGGTGTCGTTCATGTTTAGAAAGTCTGAACGATTACGAAAGAACACTCCAAAGGGTTCCTTTTTCATATGATTTAGTCTCTAAGGCCCAGAAAAGTGTAAAATCATACCTTACAGATCTCTTCCAGTCATGATTGGTTGGAGTGTTCCTTTTTTGTAAATAGTCCTATCCGAACCAAAAAAGAGATAACCTATAATCGGATGGACGACTTTTCAAATTATTTAACGAGTGTGAAGAAGACAAGATCGCTCGACAATATTTTCGTATTTAGGGAGCCTAAAAAGAGTTTAAAGAGGACTCCATGAGGTTTCTTTACACAATGTCACTTTTTACGAGCCTAGAAAGAATCGAAAATGGACTCAACGATCTTTTTGTGTTTAAGGAGCCTAAAAAAGAGGTGAAAAGAAGACTCCATGACGTTTCTTTACACAATGTCATTTTTTTACGAGCCTAGAAAGAATCAGAAATGAACTCATACCTTTGATACTAGGTTTAAGGAGCATGACCAAAGTGTCATAACGAACGCTCATCGACTTTTTCGTTTTATGGAAGTACGAAAAAGTCATAAAAAAACTCCCAAAGCTTCTTAATATAGTTCTCTTATCCTGCAATTGACTCAGAAACAAGTGTTAAATGCGTTCATAACTAGCATTAAGGGATTACGACTGATAAATTTAGAGTAAAAAGTAATTTTACATCAAAACTATAGTATATCAGACCCAAAAAATCCTATATAAGTCATGTAAATAGTAAAAAATCAAATCATTTTACTATTTACTCACAATGGAGAGCATTTGGAGCACTTTCTTAGCCAGATCTTCAGCAGCTGATACCGGGAGTTCCCACCATCAGATTTGAGCACTGTTAGTTACAGGTAACAGCTAAAACCTTACTCTTTCTTTTCATAGCATTTATTTTGAGTTTTGATGGGGTTTTGGGCTTGTGTGGCAAGCCCTAAAACCTTGAAAATGGGCACCATGCATACCCCTTATGGGATATGCGGTGCCTCCCAAGAACCGCGCCAAAAACATAGATGAAAGATGGTGCCACCGCCTGTCTCCAACGGTGCACAGGCGGTGCTGGCCGTGGATATTTCAAACTAATAGCATAAGCAATAATAAGTCATTCTTTTGATTTTAAATGATTAGAGATGATTCTAATGAGTGCTATGATTGTTTTTGGCAGGTTTTTGTTGCTCAAACATGGTGATATGGAAAGAAAGGAAACATGACAATGATGATGTTTTTGCTGAAAGGAATACGGGTTGTATTGACGCATTATAGGAATGTGGGCTCCTGAAATTCTTTCGGACCCCAAGCATCATGTCACATGAGCAGTTATTAGAGCACATACTGCGGATGTGGAATCTAGAACAACAGTACTTTGAGGTTGGGGCCCATATTCTGACAGTGGAGGTAGAGGATATCTACTTCCTGATTGGTCTCTTGAGGCGGGGTGCCCTCATCTCATGGACAAGTTCCCATGGAGGGGATATTACCACTCGAGAGCTAAAAGATCGTCATTGTGCTCCAGGGACAAGAACATCGGGGAAGAAAATCCCCATCAGAGCAGTGATGGATGGGCCCCTATGGACTATCCTATTTAATATGAAGAGGGTGGCTGGGAATCAGGGTGTGCACCAGGATTCTAGGGCACACATGTTATATTCCATATAGGCCATGGTACCCACAATATTCAACTGTGATTGCTTCTGATATTCAAAGATCAGGTGACTAAGTGTCGGCAGGGAGAGATAAAGCAGTTTGGCTTTGGTTCCATTTTAGCCTGCTTCTTCTTTGAGCTGGTTCCACAGATGAGACCTTAGGTGGTCTTCATAATTCTGAGAGCGCGAGACCCCCGTATGCTGAGGTGGGTCCAAGTCATGGTTTGTATAGGAGCAGATAGAGGGAAGGTGAAGTTTGGTAACCCATTCTTCAGATGGCTCCGAGATCAGATCCTCATGGTTGAGGATTATGCTTACGCAGGTATGGACTTCACCGGAGATCATTACCTACCACTCCCACCTAGCGAACAGTGGGGCGACATCAGCAAGAAGCAAGAAACCCTAAAATGGACGAAATGTTTTTTAATGATTTATATTTTTCATGTTAAGTGACAAGACCTGTATATTCTCATGCAGATGTTGGAGCATCGTGACCGACAGGAGCTTCTCCACTGGATAGGTGAGGTGGAGCCCGCTTTGTACCATGGGGTGATGATATCACCGGGGAGTTAGAGGAAAACTTGGAGAGGTTGACCTTGTATATCCTATATGCTTCCATTGATGACCTCCCGATGAGGTATCAAAGACCTACAGCAGGAGTACTGAGTCGATTCAGCAGGCTGCTGCGTAGAGTAGCTCGGGCAGTGATGCGCTACCATGAGCATCACTAGTGTATGAGATACGTACTGAAAGCTAACAGCTTCAGGATTTTGTATAGTGATTTTTTCTGAAATCCTATGTGCTTTAGATGAGGTCTCGGAACCTATTTTTTGTAAACTTTTTCGTATATATATATAGACTTTTCCCGATGTTTATATGTCTCAAATGGTAAATGCATTTTATATGAGTTTTATGTGTCTTTAAATGTTTATTTACAATGGACCATGTTTGATTTCAATGTCATGAATGGGAAATATGCAAATCTAGTATGTAATTAGATAATGAGTCAGCAACCACATTATGTTCCCTAGGGATATGCCTATAAGTGATGGTTTCAAATGATCTTTCCAGCAAATGTACTCTCCGAAATAGGCAGAGAAGCACAGGGTTTCTAATGGTGTAAATATGGTTTAAATGGCAAACCACGAGTTGCGAGTCCATCAAGACTACTAGATTGCGAACATCCTGGGAGGCAGCTTCAGTCAGAAGATCGATGACTGCTTCATACTCGGTGATGTTATTAGTAGTGGGACCTATACAATACCGCTCCTAAACTGACAAAATATTCAGCCGGGGAATAGAGGACCCAAAAATTTGAGGCAAGATTCAAGGTGTGGCGGTAAGCACCATCAGCGAAGATGTAGAAATCCATCTTCATGACCAAAACATGGTATAAACAGATGCAAACGCTAAACTCAAAACCATCTTGAAAATACTAAAAGCACGCTGAAAGCCAAGCAATATACATATATACAAGATACTACCAAAGAAATACCTAGGCATAGTACCTTTTTAGGTACAACCCATTGCGAGGTTTCCCCAAAGGGATTCCATCATAATAAATGAGCTCGTAGGCTCCTTTCTCTAAAACCTTAGAAATGACGAAAGGTCTGTACCACATGGACTCGAACTTACCCTTCCCCAGTTTGTCATATATCTGATCATAAGTCAATACTAGGTCACCCTCATTAAAGGCACGAGGTTGGATGGATTTATCATACTGCACCTTGACGAATTTCTTATGTGCCTCATTAGCCAAGGAAGCATCTCTCTGAGTCTCGTTAACATTATTCAAGTACAAAAATATTTCTTCCTCTATGGAAGTGTCTGGGAGAAGTTCGACGGTAAGTTGTAAAGATGATTTCTGACATTGAATCGGTAAGATAGCTTCGAGTCCATAGACAAGATGGAATGGCATGAAACTAGTGGTTATTTTCACCAAAGTCCGATAAGCCCAAAGAGCGGAGAAAATAACGTGGTGCTAGTTGGATTTATGATCTCCAACCATCCAACGAAGCATGGTTTTTAAAACTTTGTTAATGGCCTCTACCTGACCATTAGCTTGTGGATAATATGGTGTAGAGTTTTCATGGCGAAAACCTAGCTTGGCATTCAGTTCCTCCATCATTTGATTACGGAAATGGGATCCATGATCAGTAACGATGGACTGCGAGACTCCAAATCTAGCTATGATATGATTGAAAAGGAAGAGAGCGGTAGTCTTATCATATTTTGCATATGTAGGCATGGCCTCTTCCCATTTTGTGAAATAATCAACGGCTACGATGATGTAACCATGCCCCTCGGCTGAGGTAGGCTTACAATGCATGAAGTCGATCCCCCATTTGGTGAATGGGCCAATGGCATTGATGGGGTGTAGTAGAGCAGGATGGGTGCGCTTTTTAGGATAAAAGTGTTGACAAGGTGGGAATTTCTTAACAGCCTCATGACAGTCTTTGAAGACAAAAGGCCAGAAATAGCCAACGCGAAGGATTTTCTGAGCTATAGCCATCCCAGATAAATGACCGCCACATGCTCCAGAGTGGAAATCATTCAACACATGTTCAGCCTCCTCATGGGTGAGACATCGCTGGAGAATAGAGTTGATCCCAAGTCTATACAAGGTATCATTAAAAATGAGGTAGTATTTCGCATGGTGATGGATGCGGCAACGATTGTCATAGGATAAATGCTGCTGAAATCGTTGTGTTTGGAGATAAATAAGAAAATATCCATATCAATGGTCAGTAGTTCTAATCAGGAACAAGAATTCATTTGGAAATGAATCACTGGGCTCAGATTCTGTCGAAGCACAGGGAAGGTCACACATGAGCTCAGCAAATACCAAGGATTTCTTTGATGTGGCTTTGGAAATTTCTAGATCAAACTCCTGTAGTATGACTATCCATCAGGAGTACTTGCCCCTGAGCACCTGACGAGTCAGGATGTAATAGATAGGGTTTTGGTCTTCAAATATAGTGGTAGTGCGGAGTAGTATGTAGTGATGAAACTTTTGTATAGCAATGATCATGGCCAATGCTAACTTTTCCACATGTGAATAGCAAGTTTCGGAATCCATAAGATTCTTACTGGCATAATAAATCATGTACTCCTAACCGTGGAGATTTTCCTGCACTAAAACCATAGCCATGGTAGTAGCGGAGGTAGAAATATACAGAAGAAAGTCCTTTGAATAATCCGGGGGGTTTATCACAGGTGAATGAGTTAGAGCATGCTTAATATTATCAAAGGTATGTTGGGCCTGGTCATCCTAGAAGAACAGGGTGTTCTTCTTGAGGAGACGCATATAATCGTGCATTTTCTTTGCAAAATTGCACACGAAACGATGGAGAAAGTTTGCCTTCCCTTGTAAACTTTGGAGTTCCAAGAGATTAGTTGGGGCTGGTAGAGCTAAAATGGTGGTGATTTTCAAAGGATCAATCCGGATGCCATCTTTGGATACCACAAAACCTAGCAGACGTCCCATTTCAATGCAAAAAACACATTTATGTGGATTGAGCCGTATATTATAATGACGGCATATCAGGAATATCTCTCTAAGATGACCAAGGTGGTCCTCCCGTCGCTGTGAATGAGCAGGGAGGTCATCAAGGTACGGTTCAACAATATGTTTAATATCGTGAAACACATAGGACATTGCACGCTGGAACGTGGCTCTAGCATTTTTCAAGACAAAAGGTAACTTCTTATATGCAAAGTTTTCCCATGGGAAAATGAATGTCATCTTATGCTGATCGAAGGGTAATATCTCAATCTGATTATAGCAAGAGAAGCCATCCATAAATGAAAAGATGACACTTCCAGTACAGTTGTTGATAATCTGATCAATATGCGGAGTAGGAAAGTTGTCCTTAGGACAAGCTTTATTCAAATCCCTAAAGTTGATACAGACTCTAATGGTGCCCTGCTTTTTATTGACAAGGACAACGCTCGATACACATTCCGTCAGGGGTACAGGATAAATAAACCTGGCTTTGAGAAGTTTCTCAATTTCAGCTTTAATAGCTGTGGCCTTTCGAGGATAGACTTGCCTTAGTTTTTTCCTGATAGGTTTAGCTGTGGGATAGGTTTTAATCTCATGGACAACAATGGATGGTTAAATCCCCGACATCTCTTCAGAGTACCAGGAAAAAATATCATGGAATTCTTTGAAAACTGCCCTATATGCTTCAGATTCATCTGTCGAGCAGTTATGCCCAACATGAACATGCTCAATAGTATCAGGCTTGGCTAATATGTCAATCGGATTCGTCTGAGTAATGTTGCAAAGGTTTCCTTCAGAATTTGTGTCTTGCAACAATATGGGACTTTGGGGTACATTGACAATATCAGTAGGAAACAAGGATGCATAATCATGGCTAACCGAACTGGTGTTGGGGAGGAACATGGATATATGATGGTGATCCTCCCAAATGGACTCATCCATATTCATGATCTCCATATTGGACTCATCGAAAGGGAAAGTCTCAGAGAGATAATCTAGAACAGGAAGAGAAGGTTCTAACCAGTACGGTAAATGGTAAGGATCCGAAGCCACTAGATGAATATCATCAGTGTGATCATCAAAAAAGGTTTGAATGGCATCATACATTACTTCATGTGGACTCAACGAGGTGGACTCAACAACTTGTTTACCCTTAGGCTCATAATCAAATGAGGCTATCATATGGACTGTTGCGGTATCCGTGCTAGGAGGAGTGGATGGGAAAATCCCCATAAGGGATGAATCCTTCAACATGCCTACCCCAATCGACTGGTAAGGAGGAGGGGACTGGCCTAACATGGGGATATTATTAGCCATGGAGGTTGTAACATACGGCGTATAGAAATCAAGCTGGTCAATGGTGACAATTCTCCCTAGATGTAGAAATTGGACTGTTTGAAATATTGTTGAGGTGACAACAGTCATGGCATAGAACCAATTTCTTCCTAGAAGGAGGTTGTATTCTAAGGGGGAATATACCACTTCTACTTGAATGGAAACGATTTTTCCACCCAGCTCGACCACTAGAGCTGATATGAGACCATGGGGCTGTAAACCCCATCTGTCAAAGGCCTTGAGGATCGTAGGTGATGTTACAAGCTCGGGAGAGCTGAGAGCCTTCCAACAAGACAGAGACAAAACTGAGGTCTAAGCTCCTTTATCTAGTACCGTTCAAAAAACTTTCTTTCCAACTACTTTCATAATGATCTGAAAAGCAAGTTTATGAGGTAAACTAGACTTGTAGTTCTCAACATTGAAATGAATCATGTCAGTGTTATCTGGGTCTAAAGCTCCTAATACCGTCAACAAGTTTTTGCGCTGTGTAGGGAAACTTTGGAGTACTTCTAAGATAGACATTGCACAAGGTGCCTGAGCGAGATCTTCAACTACATTATAAAATTGAGCAGCTCGGGCATTAGGGTTAAATACAGATTTTCAAAGATTACTCTTGGGTGGATGCAAAATCATGTCGAGAGTAGGCTTCTCGATAGATAGGGGGACAGTAGATGAGGATTTAGGAGAACTAGTAGAGGGATCTTTCCCTGAAGAAGAATGATATTCTTTCTTATCTACGGGTTCGTCAAAATTCTGACTTCAAGTTTGTAGATTAATGGTATCTGAGGACATCATACGAATTTATTCTAACGAACTAGAGTTACCCTGATTAGACATGTGGTCTATTAGTTGTTGCTGAGAGGGAAAAGGGTCCGTGAGTACTACGGGTGTGGGATTTGATTTCAGAAATTGGGAGATTTCATCCCGATGAGGACACTCCTTTGAGAAATGATCACCTCCACATAATAGACAGGGATATTTTTCCTTTCTTTTCCCTCTATCGTTATCACTGTTGGTTGGTCTTGGATTATCCTATTGGTTTCTAGGTTTTTTATTCCTATTTTCACCCTTCTTTTTATTGCCCGAGGTTTGAGTACTTTGAATAGAATTTACCTTGATAGAAACCTTGGGAGTCGGAGGAGTAGGGGTGGCAGTTTGGGGTTGCTTGGCAGGTTTCGCTGCTGGTGGGGACTGGATTGAACCAATAATCCCATCAACAGGTACTTCTGTTGGTGGCTTAGCAGGATCGGTGCTAGGGTGAGGAGCTTGAGGAATCAGGTCATAAAGAGTTCCGGACTAGGAATAAACCAAGTCTAGGTATTGAGCCTGACTAATAGCCTTCTCTTCAGTAACGGCATTTCCCATAGCCACATCTTGAGCAATAGGAGGCAACAAATATTTGGTAAACCAATCAACTAATAACTAATCCAGGATAGGGGCCTTAATAAGCAATCTCCTCCTTCTCCATTCATGGATATGGTCAGATATATGGGTGGAGATGTTCTGTCACAGAGAAATTAAGAGATTAGTACCCGTTTCATAATGAATAGGGAGCTCAAAGTGTGTAAGAAACACAGTTGCCAACGAGCCAAAATCCCCAAACAAATGTTGTGGGAGTTCAATGTACCACTTCGCGGCTGTACCGGTCAAAGTTCGCTGAAAAAGTCGTAACCAAACTGAATCATCCATGAGCGAGTTAGAAGAACACCATAAATGGAATTTCATAACATGGTTTTTTGGATCGTCTCCCTACTTCCCATCAAATTTGGGGATGTTCGATGGTAACTTTATCGGAATAGGAGGCCATGAGGGATTGTGTCGAATGGGGTCATTAATCAACTTGGACAAGTCAGGTAAGTCCAAAGTTGCTAGGAAAGGTAACTGATGGTTGGGTTTTACATACTGGTAATATTGATATGGGATATAATTACCAGTAGGACCATAAGTGTACTGAAATACAGGTTGCTGTGACGAAAAACTAACAGAAAATACGCCTGTAGGGGGTTGATTTTTGGGATCAGAACTGCTAGAGCCTCTAGGGCCTCCGGGACCACCAAGACCACCGGGATCACCAAGAGGCGGACCACTAAACCGTCTAGGGCCACCAGGAGGTAAACCTACGGAGCCTCCGAAACCACTAGAAGGAGGGCCACCAAACCCTCCAAGGCCGTTAGGAGGAAATCCACCAAATCCTCTAAGGCCATTAGGAGGAAAGCCACCAGGCCCCCTAGGACCACTAGGACCATTAGGACCATAAGGAGGAAAGGTTCCAGATCCTCTGGGACCATTAGGTCCTCCAGGGGGAGGACCTCCATAATTTGGTCCTCTGGCACCTCCCACAGTATGTAGAGGTATCCCCCCCATAGCTGGCATGTAAGACTAGTTGGGTTTCCCCCATGGCGTAAAAGTATTACTAGGGTATGGAATGCCAACATAAAGCATTCCTATAGGATTAGGTGGATGATTAATGTTACCTACAAGTATTTGATAACCAGAAACTCCAGAAGATTGTATGGTTACAGGTTGTGCCCCCAACGACTGACCTGAAATGGATGGAGGATTAACCACATTAATATGGGTGGGAGGGACATAAAATATAGATGGTTATATATTAGAGGTCTGCCCTTGACTAGGTACAATTCTAGTGCCAGATAACATAGGATGTGTCAGGGGTTGCCCCCCGACACCAGAAGGTATTGACGAAACGGGAATTGAAGGTTGGGCCCCATATGTAGAAGACCTGGGAGGATTTGGAATAGACATAACATGGGAGGTGGTGGGGGTGGTATTTTTACTTGGGTTGTGCGGTGTTACTGCACAATCTATAATTGGTTCAATGGGTCTCATAGAATCGGTAATTGAATGATATCCCACAGGAACAGATGTGGAACATGATGGTGTCTGGCCTAATAGTTCATCTATCTACTTGTCAATATATTGTGCATGAAGAATGGCAGCGTGGTATTGCCTACGTTCTTCTTCATCTTCAGAAGAGTTTAAATGGGTGCCAAATGAGGCAATGGCCTGTCCTATAGAGGTATCCCAGAATGGAGCATTGGGACCATAATCCGGACAGGTAGTATCATCAACATGACCTTCTATGGGAGAATGGAATTAGGAATTTCCCTGAAAAGGTTGTTGGACCAAGGGAGGTGATTGTGAAGAATATGGTCCTCCACTTTTTGCAACCACATTATCTCCCACTTGGGAGGTGGTAGCAGCTCCATGATCGATATCTTCCATTGGATTCTATCCTGAACCAGGAATAAAATCAGGTGGCAAGCCCTGTACTCTTCTGGACTGTCTTAACTCAGCTAGTTTGTACAGTTCCTATCTAACCTAGGGTTTGAAAAACTAGAAAACACACCAAAAACTTTCCCTACAGAAGCTATAGGTTAAAACAAGCACACTTAAAATGATAGGAGGAGTTCAAATAGTCATGTCTCTCATCAGGATTGTCAAGAAGGTTCCACTCACGATATACCTCGAGGGTACGTGCGTAGTAATCTCCCCGAATGTTATTTTGGGTGTATGGCTCCAAGCAAGATGACCAAAGGGCTTTTCTTAGATGGATAAGGTATCCTAGTGGGGTCTCCCGATATACTCAATGTACATGGCAGCTTGAATTGGTAGTAGTGCTATCTAATGCATAACCGTACACAAGGGGCCTTCTGATATACAATCAAGTATGTGAAGTACCTTTCTATATACCTCAAGGGTACGTGAAAGGCCATTCGATATACCGACGGTACGTGGAAGAACCGTACAAGTCCCGAGATGTAATGTGGACAAATAACGACAGCTCCTACGCTTAACGATGCCCGAACACGTCTCTAACCTATCACTCCAATTGCTATATAAATTTTAACCTATAACTACCGTTAATTTTAAAGTGGATGGTTAGGTGAATGCATGGTGTTTTGACAGAAAAGTAAAACCATGCAATATGCTTATGCAAAATATTTCACTTTACCGTTTAGTATGCCTACTTACGGGAGGGAAAGAGAGTATTTTCTTTTGTTTCAAAACCAAAAATATTTCCAAACAACAGTATTGAACACAAAATCAAAGACAGGCAGCACTTTCCAAACTGATTTCTCTTTTCTAAAAGTAATGAGAAGGGGAAGAATCTCTTTTCCTAAAAGAAAAACAAGCAGCACACTACATGCAAATGCACTCTATTTTCAATTTTCTTAAAACATAGGGAAATCTAACTTAAAACTACCATATTTTTTTTATTTTAACAAGATAGTACTAAATGCATAAGAGACAAAAGAACATGAAGAGCCTGAAATCTTGTAAATCCAATCAAAGATCCAATGTCCAATGCTCAATGATGATAACCTAATCTTAGTCAAAAAATTTCTTTTTTAAAGGAAGAAAAAGAAGTTTTCTATGCAAACAACAAATGAAACTAAGACACCAATCAAGTGTTCTTCTTTTAGTCTATATAACAGAAATGAAAAGAGATCTTACTAACACCCTAAGCTTTTAAAAAAACAAGAAATCCTTTCACAATTACAACCAACAAGCACCAAAGTGAATGAACAATCAAAAGTTTAACCTAGATTTTGAATTTCCCAATCAAACCAATCATTAACCATAAAATTCCAAATCACAAGCATCAGATTCTGACACACAAGCCTGACAGTGCAGGGCTGAAAGCAAAATCAACTCAATTTTTTACAAAAAATGAGAAAAATGAGGTCTTGGAATGATGCCTACCTAGCACCGCGCTTCTCGGGTATTGACAGAGCGATTATGTCCTAGCACTACTTCTCGCCAATAGGACTCAGGTGGTGGCACCATGAGTGGCTCACTAGGTTCGGGTGGTGGCATTGCTTCTTGCCCACTGCATAAGCATGGCTCCCTATAAAATTGCAAAACACATAGAGAACAACAGATCAAGTCAGAAAAAGACCAGATCAAGGTAAAAACTGATAGATTGAAAGTGACAAAGAGCATAAAAGGTCGAAAATAATTTAGATATAAACAAACCTGGAAGTTTCAAACCAAAATCCACTGAGTCAGATAGCAGATCTGATTGAAGAGAGTTTGAGAAGGAACCTGTATTTGGACAAGAGTTGAAGAACCGAGGAAGATTAGATCAACTGATACATACATTCATTCCCCAGCAGAGTCGCCAGATTTGTTAGCAGGAATATTTCCCTTTTACGGACAGAAGCTGTTCCTCTGGTCTGAATGAATGACAACAACGACAAAGGATGAAGACCCCCCCTAGATATCGTAGGTACCTAGAATGCCTACTTCGATAGTAAACCTATGTACCTGCAATCAGATTAAACACGCAAACACATCAAAGCTACCAGAACATAATCTATTAATCCATGTTAGTGACTAAGGAATCCAACAACATTTACATGTGAAATCAAACAACAACAGTAAAGTGGGACGGAAATCAGCTTTGCATTAAGATTAAAATGGAGAATTTTACAACCAATTAATCCTTAGTGTTGACATGCATCTCCATGAAACCAAAACTTTCATCCCCATAAGATCCAACTTTGCTCTCTATGCTCTCCAATGGCTTGCACCAAGTGGTGAAGCCAACAGCATAACAATACTTCAATGGTTCTCCCTCTCAACCATGGACACGAGCTTGTATTTATAAGGCTCAATGGATAGGAATCGTTCAGAGAATTGTGAATGAGGTGGCCTCTAAGATCGTAGGATGAGGGATCTCGAGCTCAACTGACCCAGAATGATAGGGATAAGGGAGGACACGAGGATCATGATTTAGAAGCCTCGAGAATATTCTATTTTTCCCATTTTACCCAGGGTACCGCTTTTCTCCTTATATGATAGAGCAATTCAGGTAAAAAATGCTTATGGACCAAGGGCTATAAGCAGTGGCACTGCTTATGGACAACAAAAAATAGGCGGTGCAAGCAAGGTACTGCTCATGGATAAAGGGGAAAGCACGGTGCTGAGTATTTTCATGAAAGGCTGACAAACAACATGGGTTTCCACTCCAAGTGCTGGGATTAAGGGCAAGTAGGTATGTCAAAGGTCTTTTCACATGATGATGACAGGATTTTGGTATAACACCATTCAGTTGTACAATTGTTTTTGTGGTTATTTTTGATGATGTAGAATACCTTCCTAGTTAATATGGAGTATTAATATAATGTAACTTCATAATTTATTCTATTTGTATTATTTCTTTTCCTCCATTAGGATATGTTTGGTCATGTAAAAGTCATGATGTAAAACCTTTGTTGTTAGTCGAGGCAATAAGACCCACAAAAGTATTTTATAAATATTATTTTGAGTCTTCCTATGTAGTTTGTCCCTAATTAGAGAACCTGGCTGGCCTAGTTAGGTAATTGAGTCACTCATCAGATGAACATAACTATGTGAGGAACCTACTTCAATTGTACACACTTTTTGCTTAAGAAAGCTCGCTAGAGAGAGAAGAATAAGCGAGTTGGAGAGAGGAGGAGTTGTCTTGGGGTTTACACTATTTTTCTTGAGTTCTATATTGAGTAAGTTTTTTGGGGTTTTCTCCCTTATGGTTTCCCCGAGGAAAATATCTATGGTATTTGTGTTGTTGTTATTGTTGTTCTTTCATTAGTGATCCTACTATTGTAAATTGTTTTAAAATATTGTCTAAGAAATTAAGAAAACTTAACATCTTGATCTCTTCCTCCTTTCATAAATCACCAAAGTCCTCAACAACCTTTGATCTTCTTCTTCGTTTAGTCCTAAACTTGCATACAAACTCCATCTTTGTTCTTCATGTCTTATTCCATCTCTGGAAGACATATAACCATCTTTCTCAATGCTGAAAAATCCCTATAATGTAGGTGGGAAAATCTCAGATGTCATAGCTCACAAACTTATACTATCATCTACCAATGCCTCAGTTGGACATCCTATCAATTTGTAAAGTCCTACCTCTTAAACACCAATCACTATTGTTGATTCTATGCATGAACCATTTGGTCATACAATAGCTTGACCATCCATAAATGCAACTCAATGACATCTTATTTTCCAAAGCTGAGATAGATAGTAGGCTCTTCTTTAGTCCTAGTACAAGTAATACATCTTTCATATCTAAAGAATATCTAGAATCTAGTTTTACTAATGATGTTCCAACTACTTTTACTACATGCTTGGTATTGTCTCGAAGTTCTACTTGTAATGTTGATTTCTTTTCTCTCAAGCCTATGAGAGAGTATTTGTAACCTGTCATGTCCCTCAAGGCACCGATGTCTATCAACCATGTATCATTATTATCTGTAATAGTGCTTGTAAGAATGGATATATGGGAATAGTTATTTTGAATATTTCCATCAAGTTTCGTCTTCTTATGTGGTGTATGTTCATCAACATTGGTTGTTGAGATATGCTGGTTTTTTTTCTTCTAAGGGCACTAGAAGGCATAGAGACCAAGCACAGACCAAATTTCTGACATCTGAAATATTTGGTTTTTTTAAGGTCATTCTTTTGAATTGATGATGAATTTAATTCATTCTACAAATTTTTCTTGGAAAATATTCTAAAACTAGTACTCGACACCATCTTGACAAAATCTAAAAATCTAATCCAGAAACCCTAGACTCAAAAATTAGGTGAAAACTAAATTTTGTCAAAATTTAAATCTGACTCCACAGATAGATGTTCCCTCCTAAGACAACCTCAAGAACATTAATATCTATCCAAAACATAGCTTGGAATTGTCCAAACATAGAATCCCTAGCTTGCATACTTAGGGAACAAAATTGCTAGATTATTATCTTTCAAAGATCCTCTAATACCATGTTGAATTTAAATCCAATATTCAAACCTTGACAATTTTTTTACAACGATGTTTCATGCATTCATTTCATCCCACCGTTTCATTGAATAATTACACACTTGGAAATATCAACTTAAATTGTTGCATAAAGAAAGTATCATAGAAAGATTGACATGCACAAGAGACACCCAGATTTTATATTGGGAAACTCAATAAGGAGAAAATTGAACCAACTTTCCTTAGAAGAAATCAATTCAATTCAAGTATAGTACCATTTGTAAAGATGAACCCTAGAATAAGAGAGGTTATCCCTCCTTCACAAGAAATCCTAGCAAGGGTAGTGAATCTTCCAAGACAAGAACCCAAAAAAATAGCTCCTTTCACTTGTAGCTATGCTTGGCTTAAATTGCACACTAGGAGATAGATAAGATGTGATGTTGTGACGATGAAAATGAAGTGAGTGCACACTTTATTTTTTTTCTTGAGTTCACTAAACTTTTTGTTCAATGGGGTTTACTTGTCTTCTTTCACTAGTGTCCTTTTGGTCTTCATCTTTTAGTTTATCTTTAGGCCTACTTGTCTTCTAGTCCTTGTTTTCTTCTACAACTTTGTCAATGTTATCTAGGACTTCTGCAATGGTTTGTATTGAATTCTTAGTTATTTCTTCGTCGTAGAAAACTTATCTCATTAATGTTCGTATCCTCACGTGCATGTCTTATTCAAACATAGTGATCTAATGTTGATTTGACCATAGTCTAATAAGTCCAAGCCTACTTCTTAGATCCCATGTCAAATTCAACATTAGATTATACTTTGTATATTCCACAAGAGGATGAGATCCCTTGTCAAATAAAATAGTCAACTCGCTCTAATTAGAATATATCAATCCATCATGAAGCAATCCCACATAGAGTATGCAATGTGACCTATTTCCTTATGCGCTCTCAGTCAAAGAGTACACAATTTACAAGTTCAAGAAGGAATTGTATGGTTTCAAGCAAGCCCCCATAGCATGGTCACACCAAAATCAACCCATAACTCAACAATGGGTTTAAAATAAGCAACAATGATCCAACTCTATACAAAAAAGTTGATCAACAAGGTAAAACTCTTATTGTTTGTCTATATGTTGATGATATGATTTAAATTGGAAATTTGTAGGTAGAAGAATTCAAATTAGTGATTAAAAAAGAATTTGAGGTAGTTGAACTTGGTCTTATTTTTTGGGGGGTGGGGGCATAGATGTTGAGAAATCCACTCAAGGAATTTTTATATATCAACATAGGTATGCTAGAGAGATACTTAAGAGGTTCAAAATGGGAAAATGTAAATGAAAAAACAAACTCATTGCCACATGCTCAAAATTGATCAAGCATAATGAAGGACTAACTATAAGTTCAACTTTGTATATGAGGCTTGTAGGTACCGCTATGTACCCTATTATTGAACCTAATTTAATGTATGTAGTTAGTTTTATTTATAGATGTATGGATTCCATCAAAGACACTAATTAAAAAGTTGGGAAAATAGTTCTAAGATATGTTGCACGTATAGTTGGTTATGGTTTGTGACCTACACAATGTCTGAATACAACAACCTCACTAGATACACAAACATTGACTTTGTAGGAAACATCGATGATAAGAAAAACAATTCAGGATATATTCTTTTCTTGTAGGCACATGTTTGATATCATGGACATCCAAGAAACAACCCATTGCTACCATTTCATATGTAGAAGAAAAATACA
This sequence comes from Pseudotsuga menziesii, assembly GCA_001517045.1. Lineage (NCBI taxonomy): Eukaryota > Viridiplantae > Streptophyta > Pinopsida > Pinales > Pinaceae > Pseudotsuga > Pseudotsuga menziesii. The sequence continues at coordinate 580,704 of LPNX010974049.1, forward strand.
TGTAGCAACAACTACAACAACATGCCATGAAGTGTGGCTAAAAAGAGTTTTGTATGATCTTACACATGTGAAAAAGTACCTAGCTCCTAATTTTTAGGGTAACAGTTCAACTATTGCAGTATAAAAAAAGTCATGTATTCCAGAGGAAAAGAAAGCACAATGACACTCGCTACCAATTCATATGCGAGCTTGTAAACAATGGATACATAACTCTATATTTTTGTGGATCAAGAGATAAACTAACACATATATTCAACAAAGCATTTGGAAGAACCATCTTTGATTTCAAAGATAACACTTCAAGGGTATTGTCATTGCTAAAGATAGTAATAGTTAAGAATATGGGAGAATGTTGAAATGTGTGATCTGCTCTAGTCCATATTGCTAGAAGTGGTGTTTTCCATTTACAAGTGAGTTCTAGACAAAAGTGCTTGACCAAGTAAGAATCAGTAAAGTATTTTCTATATTTATCCATATTTATCCAGTTAGTTAGAAATCGGTTTCTCTTTTGAATCCACTTAGCTACGATTGCAATCCTTTATATTCTATCGCATCAATGGAGAAGAGAAAATAATGCTCCATAGTTCTCCTATGTTCAATATTTCCTTAGCTTATGAAATTTAACATGCTTGGGTGAGATTCTCCGGTAAGTTAGAACTCGGTTTCTCTTTTGAATCCACTCACTTTGCTACGATTGCAATCCTTTATGTTCTCTCGCATTAATGGAGAAAAGATATAAAATAATGCTCCATAATTCTTCTATGCTCAATATTTCCTTAACTTATGAAAGTTAACATGCTTGGGTGAGATTCTTAAGCAAGGTATGGAGAAAGTACGAGAAAGGTTCATATTATCATATATGCATTAGGGATTTTATTGTGACATGGACTTTAACACGTACACTATTTTTCGATGGTTGATGAGATAAATTAAATAGTTAATATCCTTACCAAGCTCATGGTATTCATGAATGAAGTCTTTTAGCCTTATGCTTCTATGGATTTTATTTAATATCCTTATAAAAAAATAACATATCTGCTAGTATTTAGTATTGATTAATAAAATCTTTTAATCTTATACATGTATAAACATATTAGTCTAAATAATAATCAACTGATAAACCATGTTAGATTTCCAGATTCTTAAATATCTATAATAGTAAGATTACTAGAATTTCTTTTTTCTAACGAGATTTACAATTAAAATAATTAGACGCGTCATTGTTACGGCGAATCCTCCAGCATCATATTGATACATACAACCATTCCTCTATTTTACGATCGTGGATTAAAATGTTTGATTATCATATTGTGTAGGACTATTTCAATTATCAGTTTTAATACTTTCAAATTTCTACCCAAATATGCTTAAATTTTATGAAATTTAATTGCCTTTAATATACAGATAATGTCATTTTTTAATGGTAATATATAAATTAAAAGAAAATATATATATAAAATTACATTAGAGAATAACACTTTTGAAAAATAAACAGAATATTTATTTACTTAGAAAAAATATTTTAATGAAATTTATCTTATAATTATTCTTTACAATTTTTATAACTTATAATTATTGTTTTGATTTTGATAACAAGAATCATGTTTTCTTACCTTTAAAAAGAGTAATAAGTACCAGGCAGCCCATCAATTAATGCTGCGGCTGTGAGACACAATAACGATTGAATTAACAGTGGGAGAGTTACTCTGCCCCACAGCCGCATGCCGTGCTGCGCGATGCTTATTGCTCTCCTACTTTTAATACACATGAAAATTCAAATGGAATGTGGTATGAAATGTCTCATCAGGTGGTCTCACATTGCACGGAGTTTACCGGGAAGGACAGACAACGAGATCAAGAATTATTGGAGAACTAGAATCAGGGGCAAATTGAATTTACAAGATGAGAGTGACGACCCTGGCATGGATGGTTTAAATTTTGAACTTTCATTGGGCTCTTACTGCGTCCCGACTTCATCTCAAAGACGGCCCGAACATGACGGGGCAGGATCTTCGAGTACTGGCTTCCCAGCACAAAGTACCCAGGAGGGAGCGGTTCAGATAAAGAAACGCTCATATCCGCAAGATGGTATTTCGCCGCAGGTGATCCCCATCCGTGATCTGAATGATGAATATGTATTGCCAACAGAAACTCGACACAGTCCTTCTCAAACCAATGATGATGGGCAACCAGACGCAGCTTCGCACCAAGATTTGGAAGATTCATGGAATCAGCTGTTTGAGAACAGCTTACCTTACAACTTTCCAGTGGGTTCAGAGGCAATTCTGCAATATCCTTTCGATTTCTGTGGAAATGGCGCCACTCAAGATGATAGAATCCCAGTTTCTTGTTCCAGCTATATGGGAGCTTGTTCGGAGGACAATTCAGACAGCGAGGCTTACCTGAATCGTTATTCCGATGTACTGTGGAACATGGATGAAGAATATGATCGTTTCCATGTTAAGAAACATTCTGCTTCTCAGAACGACAGACCATCATATTGACGCACGAGAAAGGAATCCATCTGATGAAGTTTTCAACACTCAGATCGGTAAATTCGTACCAATTATAAACGCTGCTTACGCCGTATCTTTTCAGTATTATTACGATACTCCATGGTTTATATGGAATCTAATATGCCCCGTAGGATGTGTTGTCTGTAACACTGTAAGTGAGTAAACTTACACGATTTGGGTGCCCCAGGGGTTTATGGGAGTGTGTGGAAGTGGCGAATTTGTTTCTCCATTAAAAAACAATTTGGATTGCATAAAAATTTAAATTCAAGAAAAAATAACTGAATGAAGATTACAAACTGCAAAAAGTAAAACCTTCTTCTGTTTAGACAGCTCCCATCTTTATTAGTACTTTAAAGAAGTCACTTTTTCTTATGTTTTTTTTAGTTTTTCAGTGATGTTTTTAGATGAATCCTGTAAAGATTTCCAGATAAATTCTGTAAAGATTTTCCTAATTCCACATAATAATTATTAAACTTGCATGATTTGGATGACCGAAAAGTTTATAAAAATGCAAAATTTGTTTATACACTAAAAATTTGAATTGCATAAAAATTTGAATTCAAGAAAAAAAAATAACCTCACTCAAACCACGAACCACAAACGGCCAGAAAAGTAAAAACTTCGTCTATTTATCCTGCTCCCATCTCTAATCTTAAATATCAATCCGTACATATCAATACAGTTGCAATACTGTATCAATATTTCCATCTCAGCTACTTACAGTAACTACTATTAAAGAAAGGAACTATCTTCGCTACTCTACCTCAGTGCCTGCAAGGAAGGCAGTATACAAAGGCATTCAATATCCACCTCACAACTTAAATGCTGTGATGAGGATCTGCATCTTTATATTTATCATTGGATCATCGGATCCAATTGTTCACATCTTCATTGTAGCAACATCTTGGCTGCCATATCAAGATTAAAAACTGTATACAAAATACAGTGGTTTGGTTGTTTACTAGACGACATTGAACTTATCAAGCTAAAAATATTAATTTATTAATTTATAGTTAAAAATATATGTTTTGTTTTAAGAAGTGATGGTACTTAAAAATTATTATAATGTTTTATATATTATATGTGTTTTTAAGACTTTTATGGTTAATATAAATATCTGAATTTTTATATATTTTATTTAAATATTTATTATATTATATTAAATACATTTTTTAAAGTATAATTATACAATTTCTAATGTTTTTGATGATGGGTGGAAGGTCCACTCTAAATATACCTAAATCACTTTTAAATTTCTACAAAATATAAATCCATAAACTTACACACAATTATAAGTTATTTACATACATATTTAAAATTTAGAATTATATTATTATTATATATAAATTCAATAATCCTTAAAAAAATATTATAATGCTTTTTAGACCAGGAAGTCATAGAGGACTCAATGTGGCTTAGAATTGGAATCTAAAGGGAGAACGGGAGGAGTTCTTCCATGCTGAAATTCTTTGGATAACTTAAATGGTTGCTCAATAAGCTTTTTTATTAGTTTCAATGGAGATGATTTAGGAACTCTTTCGTGATAATTTGTAATTGGATTTTGGCAGTCTTATTCATGAATATATGGTCATTGTAAATATTAATTTGAATTTTATTCGATTTCAGACTTTTTGTAAAGTATTTTGCTAATGTATGTTAATACGCCTGGATGACTATTGGCCCTTTTAGTATTGTATTATTAATTATTCATTCAAAGCAATTTTTATTTTTTATAAAACATTTGCTTTGTTAATACGCAGACATGGAAACATTACCTAAGTGATACGAAATTTTTATCCTGCTGGATTGTTATTCATTTACCTACTAATCAAACCCTATAAGAACAAAAACTGACTCTCTATAATTTGTTTTAGAGAAATGTCATTGACTATTGAACCCAAAGAAATTTATTAACTCAGCTCACCTCTTAAGTTAACTCTTATGAATATTCAACATTGTTATCTTACTAACCATTAGGCCAAAGTTTCACATATTTGAAGGCAATTTTTGAAATTAGAAATCAATGCCTTTGAACAAATTCAGGGTTATAGCTGTGATGTCTTATCTTCTTCACAATTCAAGAAAGGTCGAGCTGGATCTTGATCACGATGTGCATAGTACTAACATATTACATACAATCTATACAAGGAATACAGTCTAGACAAGGAAGGCGTAGAGGACTCATTCTCGCTCAAAATTGGAATCTAAAGGGTGCCTACAAGGTTCTTGTGTTCTTCCATGCTGAATTTTTTTGATTGGTTAAAGTGTGGGAAAACAAGTTTTAGATTATCAGTTTTATTGAAGTTATTTAAGATACTTTTTCATAATATTTTATTATTTGATTTATATGATAAGTGTTTATATCTTATAATTTGGGTTGGGTTACCATTTATGATTTTCCTAGATTACATGAGGATGAAACAAGTGTATTTTTCAGATTGATTTTATGGCAGACGTTCCAAATTGGAAATAAACAATTAAAAAAAAAAAACCAATAGTTAATGCATGGATAACGTGCGATTTGTGGAAAACAACCGTTTAACCGGAAGGAGAGAACGAGTAACATAAAACTTATTAGTGAACTTAACTTGTGATCTAACTTGTGACCTATCCATGTTCATCGATCATAAATTATATAGCTATGCTAGTAATAGACTCATCTATAATTGTGAATATTAATATGAATTTAATTAAAATTTAGAATCCTACTAATGTATTTTGTATTTTGGTCACTTCTATCATATATTATTAATTAACACTACACTTCAACCTCCAATGGAGTATATGGATAGATATGAAGGTCTAACTCAATATATCACCCTCCATGCAATTTTAAGCATTATATCTATAAAGGTTTTTTATTCTCCACCTATAAACCAATAATAATAATATATAAACAATCGATTTATGTTTACTCAAAAAATAGGATACACTATTAATTTGAGTGACTTGATATTCGTATCTGTGAATTCTTTTAATGTTAATATAACAACTATATTTTTGTAATAATACCTTAAAAATTAGCCTAGATCCTACCTTAAAATAAAGAGATGTCCTATAAAAAAAAATGCGCGTCTCAATGGGTGTATGGGAAAGAGATGGTGCTCTTTAAAAAAAAAAGCGTTAGAAAGGGTGTATGAGAAATTTTGATATAGAGTGATTTTATTAGATAAAGGGTGTCGAAGCCTTGGCATTAGAGATAACTGAAATTTAATAAATTGAAGGTTGTGAATTCTTGCATCTAAAATTTAAAAAAATGAGTGTAATAGTAGGAAGTTATTGTTAGCAGAAATCGAGACAGCAAAACTTGAATTACCGCTTAGTCACAAAAAATTTCACGTCGATTTCGACTTCTTATTTTCTTGTCGAGTAAAACTTGTCGAACTCCGACTAGACAAGTTTACCAAAATATTTCAACAAGTTTTTTTTATAGACTAAATTAGTCAGACTTTTCGACTGGACTCCTTTTACCTCAACAAGTTCTTACTTGTTTGTTTTACCAACTCACTTTACTTTAACAGGTTTTACTCCGACTGAACTTAACTGACCGATTTTACTTCAACTGAAATTAACTGATAGTTTTTACTTCGACCGATTTACTTTGATCGGTTTACTCGACAGGTTTATTTCGATCGTTTTACTTCGACTTAACCACTTTTAATCGAATTTCATAAATGATGTTTCTTAGTCTAAGTACTTATGAAATCAATAATATTTTTCATCGACTAGTAACATGAAGTAAAACTCGACAAAACAACAATTTGATAGAATTACAAAATGATATAACCAAACATTTAAGAAGACTTGAGTCGACCACTATGTCCTACAACCTGAAACTTTTATTGGGTGAAATGTTTATGGATTCTTTGATCTTTCACTCAAACCATAAATGTAAACAACATTTACTCAAGTAATTATGGAGAGAATGTGCAGCTAAATAAAAATGTATTCAACCATAAAATATTTGATTTATATAACTTGTCAGGACATAACATAAAGCTATAGGTCGTAAATGCAAACTTGGAAATTTACAAATATATTTCACCTTTTATTGAACTTCGACTCTCGACATTTTTCAAACCCACAGAATCTTGAGCTTTGACACTATCCGCTTCACTCTATGCTCAGAGTTCTCTCAGAATTCTCTCTGTTGTGTCTCTAACTTAATTTACAATCTTCTTCTTCTATTTATAGGCAAACTGAAATGTGCTTCTTCGTGAATCTACTAACTCAACATTAAAGTCTATAATAACTATCTACCTAAAAACTTAGCTTCAGAAATTTAATTCGACAGGTTTATATATGATAGTCATGAACTATTCATCTTGTCAGACTATCTGACATAGACTAAACTGATACGGAATTTGACAGAGTCGACTGATATCTTATATGGATTTGCAAGTAATTAATATTTCCAACACTCCCCCTTAATTATGAGCAAATGGGGATCTTCAAAAAAAAAATATTAGAAAAATGTTTCAGAGCTTAAACTTGCTCTGTATATGACAGAGTTCAGTGTGCAGAACTTGTCATTCCAATATAACTACGTATATACTAAAATGTATCCCTTGCCAATGGTTTTGTAAAGATGTCTGCAAGTTGATCTTCGGACTTGCAAAATTCCAAACAAATTTCTTTGTTGTTCACCAATTCTCTTATGAAACGAAACCTCGTGTTGATGTACTTGGTTTCATTTCATAGACACGAGGAGCACATGATTCTTAGACAATGCAATTGCTGAATTGTTTTCACCAAATATGGTTGTTGGTTCTTTCTGGTTCCATGATAAGTCTTTTAACACTCTCTGCATCTAGACAACTTGATATGCAATGCTTGTAGTTGCAATATACTCTGATTCTGTTGAATACAGAGTTACTATGGGCTATTTCTTTGAAGCCCATGAAACAACACCTGTACCAAAATCAAATTTGTACCTAGATGTGCTCTTCCTGTCATCTATGTTGCCTCCATTTTCACTGTCAGTGTATCCAATAAGTTTAAAATTTTCTGAGGTTGAATACATAATGCCAAGGTCTTTTGTGCCACTTACATACCTCAGAAATCTTTTACCTGCTTTCCAAAGAGAGACTTTTGGTGACTCCATGAATCTTGAGATCAGACTTACTCCATACATGATGTCTGGTCTTATCGATGTTAAATGCATAAGGCTTCCCACAAGCCTTTCAAACAACGTAGGATCTACAGTTGATCCATCATGATCCTTGCTCAATTTTAAACTTGGTGTTTGGGATTTCTTGCAATTAGACATATTAAATCCTTTCAAAACCACACTTGCATATTTAGACCGTGATATAAATATACCACTTTCAGACTGCTGGACTTCAATGCCTAGGAAAAATTTCATAAGCCCCAAATTAGTCATTTCAAATTCACTTTCCATGACTGCTTTAAAATATTCTATGCTAAAGTCACTAGTAAATATTAAATCATATACATATAGGCAAAGAATTAAAATATTACCTTGCTGATCAACTTTGGTGTACAAACTTGGTTCACTTTCACTTTTGTGAAATCCATTTTGAGTGAGATAAGAATCAATCTGACTGTACCAAGCTCTAGGAGCTTGCTTCAAACCATAGAGTTCCTTTTTCATCCTGTACACTTTATTCTCTTGGCCTGGAACTTCATATCCTTGTGGTTGTTCCACATATAATTCCTCTTCTAGATAGCCATTCAAAAATGCTGATTTAACATCCATTTGATAAACATGCCATTTGTTTTGTGCAGTAATGGCTAAGACTGTTCTTACTGTATCCATGCGTGTGATAGGTGCAAATTTTTCATTGAAGTCTATGTCAGGATGTTGTGTGAACCCTCTTGCAACCATTCTTTTTGTGTGCTTCTGCACATTCCCATCAACATATTGCTTGGTCTTGTAAATCCATTTGACGTTGATTACATCTTTGTCTTTTGGTATGTCAACCAACTCCCATGTTTGATTCTTCTCAATGCATTCTATTTCTTCATCCATGGCTTGTGCCCATACTTCTTCTTCGACAACTTCTTCAAATGTTAGTGGATCATATATAGGAGAAAATAATGCAAAAAGAGAGAATGAATTTGGTGTAGCAGCTTCATATATTTCATGAATACTTCTTTTCTTCACTGGTTCTGTGGATGTCGACCTCAATGAAATATTTGATGGAGTCTGTTGTCCTCTTGGTGTTCTAGTCAGTGTAGCTTAAGCTGCAATTTGTGTCGATGTTCCTTTTAATGAACCATGTCGCGGTGTAATGGGAGTCGACAGTGCTGCAACCAGATGAATTACATGTGGTGTTGGAACCACTTCTTCGGTCATGTCATCATTGTCGACATTCGACACAATATTGACATTTATGTCAAAAATTCCATCCCATGATTCATTCTCTACAAATTGAACATCTCGACTGATGATCACTTTCCTTGTGACGGGATGATACAACTTGTATTCTTTTGTGTCTTCAGAGTAGCCAACAAAAATACATTTATGTCCCTTGTTGTCTAGCTTATTTCTCAGCTCATATGCAACATGAGCATATGCAACACAACCAAAAAATTTTAAATGAGAAACATTGTGACTCATACTTGTCCATGCTCCTTGAGGAACTTTGTTCTTAACACTCTTTTTTGGACACTGGTTCATGATATATACATCAGTTGTGACTCCTTCATCCCAATATCCTTTTGACAAATGCTTGGAAACCATCATGTTGCACACCATCTCCATAATGGTTTTGTTCTTTCTTTCGAAAACACCATTCTACTATGGTGTATACCATGCAGTGAATTGATTTTGTATGCCATGGGTCTTGCAAAATTTTAGAAATTCATTCGAAATATATTCACCTCCTCTATCGGTCCTTAAGATTTTGATGCAATGTCCACTCTGGTTCTCCACGAGTTTCTTGAACTGCTGAAAATAACTAAATGCATCATATTTATGTTTAAAAAATATATCCATGTTTTTCTTGAGTAGTCTTCAATAAAAGTAAGAAAATAATTGCAGCCACCAATGGATGATGTTAGCATTGGACCACAGATATTAGAGTGCACAATTTCAAGTGGCATGCATTCTTTATATGACTTTTCGACTGGAAAAGTCTCTCTACGTTGCTTGCCAAAAATGCAACCTTCACAAAATCTTTTTGTTTTTTCGATCAATGGCAATCCTTTCACCATATTATTTGTGTGTAGCAGTTTTAGCCCACCAAAATTTAGATGTCCAAATCTAAAATGCCACAACCAAGATTCATCCTCAATTTCTGTTTGAAATGCAGCCTGAAAATTAGCACTGTCATTTTCTTTCTTGTCGAAGTGCTCGACTACTTCTTTACTTTCTTCCTTGAATGCAGCTCCTGTATTTGTTTTCCCTTTCATGTCTAGAATTGTCCTAAAAGGAAACAAGTGATTGCTTGTCATTGGCACTTTTTCTATCAGTTGGTTGCTTGGATGCTTGTCTTTAATCACATAGTAACCATATTCTATATAGACTCTGTGGCCTTTTTGTATCAGCTGTCCAATGCTAAACAAATTTTGTTTCAGACCTTTGACAAGATAGACATCAGGAATAAACTTACTCTCCCCCTGTTTGGTTATAATACCAATAGTACATTTTCCCAAAAAAGTGATTGGGACATTATTTCCAAGTGCAACATCAGTTTGAAATGAATTATCTAGAATAGAAAAAAAAATTAAGTTAACAATCATATGATTGATGCAACCTGAATCTAAGTACCATATGTCATGTGGACATTCTTGGACAGCATTGCATTCAATTGGAGATACATATTCCATTAACATTGCACTCGATAGAGTGTTGGTGTTGGTCGACTGATTTGGGCTTTGCCTTCCTTGGTCATATTGTTTCTTCTTGCATTCATATGCACAATGACCAAATATCTTACAATAATGACATTGAAATTTTTATTTACCAAACCTCTGACCACTTGACTGACTTGGATTCTGATTCTCTCCTCTAGCAACGACATTTGCAGGAATTTTGTCATGTCCTCCTCTGGAAGAACTTATTCCTCTACCTCTGGAGTTGTTTCTCCCCTTCTTCTACCATGACTTATGGATGACTATGCTACGAATACACCTTCCAATGATGTATTTGTTCTGCTAATTCCATGTTCATGATTTATGAGTGAATCTTGCAACTCATTAATGGTAAACACCTACATATCTTTGTTTTCTTCGAAGGTCACAACCAAGGATTCAAATATTGGGGGAAGACTTCTGTGAATTTTTTCAACCACCCTTTGGTATTCTATTTTTTCTCCATGATATTTTAGTTGATTTATCAAACCAACAAATTTAGTGTAGAATGAGTCTACTAACTTTGAATATTTCATTGACAGAGATTCAAAATCTCTTCTAAGAATCTGCAACTTGGAAGTCCTTACCTTGTCCAAACCTTGATAGGAAGTTTCCAATGTGTCCCATGTCTGATTAGCGTTAATTGTTGTTGCTACTCTTGGGGGTATGATTTCATGCATGGCTTGGTGTAAGTAGAACAAAGCATTTCCATATTTCTTCCTATGTTCCCTCAGTGTAACTTTCTCAGCTTGTGTGAGATTGTTATATGTTGTCAGATCTGCTGGTTGTGCATAACCATGCTAGACAATTTTCCAAACATCTTGACCTCTAAACAAAGCCTTCATTGTTAGAAACCAATATTCATAATTCTTTCATGTAAAAATTGGATATTGCAAACTTGACATGTTTGAGCCAGAAGTGGAAGCCAATTTTAATTTTTAATTTTCCTTAGAAAATTACTTTTTCACTTTTAAGACAATATATATTTCCTAAACCTTGCTCAGATACCAGTTAACAGAAACCGAGACGGCTAAACTTGAGTTACCGCTCAGTCACAAAAAATTTCACATCGACTTTCACTTCTTCTTTTCTTTTCAGGTAAAACTTGTCTAACTCCGACTAGAAAAGTCTACCAAAATATTTCAACAAGTGTTTTTGTTAAAGACTAAATTAGTTATACTTTTCGACCTAAATCCTTTTACCTAGACAAGTTCTTACTTGTCAGTTTTACTGAATCACTTTACTTTGATAGGTTTTACTTCAACCGAACTTAACCGACAAGTTTTACTTCGACTGGTTTACTTCGATTGATTTACTCGATAGGTTTACTTCAACCGTTTTACTTCGACTTAACCACTTTTAGTCGAATTTCATAAATGATGTTTCTTAGTCTAAATACTTATGAAATCAATAATTTTTTCACCAACCGGTAACATGAAGTAAAACTTGACACAACAATAATTCTACAGAATTACAAAATCATATAACCAAACATTTAGGAAGATTTGAGTCGACCATTTTGTCCTAAAACCTGGAACTTTTACTGGGTGAAATATTTATGTATTCTTTGATTTTTCATTCAAACCATAAATGTTAACAACACTTACTCAAGTTATTTTGGAGAGAATGTGCAGCTAAATAAACATGTATTCAACCATAAACTATTTGATTCATATAACTTTTCGGTACATAACATAAAGCTATATGTCGTAAATGCAAACTTAGAAATTTACAGAGATATTTCACCTTTTATAGAGCTTCGGCTCTCGACATTTTTCAAACCCACAGAAGCTTGAGCTTCGACACTATCCTCTTCAATATCCGCTCAGATTTCTCTTAGAATTCTCTCCGATGTGTCTCTAACTTAATTTACAATATTCTTCTTCTATTTATAGGAAAACTAATATTTGTTTCTTCATGAATCTACTAACTCAACATTAAAGACTGTAATAACTATCTACCTAAAATATTAGCTTCAGAAATTTAATTTGAGAGGTTTATATATGATAGTCGTGAGCTCTTCATCTTGTAAGACTGTCTGACATAGAATGAACTAACGGACTCTGACAGAGTCGACTGAGATCTTATACGGATCTGTAAGTAATTAATATTTCCAACAGTTATTATGGAGAATGGGCATTTTATATCTACATAATGTTGTACTCATGGAAGCATATTCCAAGCTCCCAGACTGCATTTGGGAAAAAGGATTTCAAAATTAATCGGATTTTGCTAGAGTTAACTCTAACTCTCTAAGGGGTGCATTAAAACCGTTGATTATAAGTTGAACATATGCACCAAGGATACACAATTAGCATTAAATTAACATATGAATGAAATATTGAGTGGAATCAACTACAGAGGTGGAAAAAATATTTTATTGATTGTGCTCTGAATCAACAAAAATGAGTTCATTAAGTATGTGCACTTATGTTTAAGATAATTATTTATTCAAACTACTGCAGAGTCAATTTTGTCATTGCAGGATAATTATTTATGCAAACTCCTACAAAGTCAATTTTGTCATTTCAGGTCAACGGATTTAATGTTTTGCAGTAGCATGGCTTGACGATTAATCAGTTTAGATTATCCAGTGTGGCAGTCCATACCCTCATTGAGGAATTTTTGCAGTCAAGTTTAATGGTGTCGAATTTAGTCTTGTTAACTGTTCAAAGCTTCAACTACCATTTTTATTGGCACTATCAAGTCATGAACAAACCGACAATAAAGATGATTTAGAATTTGATGATAAATTTCAGTTGAACATCCGAAGTTGAAGGGGTAGCAGTAGAAAAACTAAAAGTGCATTGTTACTATTGTAAAAAGTTTGGTCATTTTCCAGCAACTACATGAAAAAGATGGAAGATGTTGATAAGCAGTTTGGAATCATTACAGAGAAGTTTGATGATAATTAGAAACCAATGTTTTTGGGTCTTCAAATATGACCCAAGAAAGTTCAAAAGATCATTTCTTTTCAGACAACATCTGCAAAAATCACATGTAATGAAATAGATCGGTTTTTTCCAGTCTAGATACCGGTGTTCAGTATGAAGAGAAAATAGGTAATCATAATAAGGTGTGTGTCAATGGTAAATGTGTTAATGTATTTTTTTTCCAAGCATGCTAAAAGAATGACTATATATGATGTGTTAATTGTACCTAATTTGAAGTGTACTTTGTTGAGTGTTGGACAACATATATATGGTGTGTTAATTGTACCTAGTTTGAAGTGTACTTTGTTGAGTGTTTGACAACTTAGGGTGAAGAAATATATAGTGTTCCTCAATAATAATGTTTATACAATCATTGATAACTATTCAAGTAAGTTGTTGATACTTAGGGTGGAGATGACCAAAATTCAAATGTTTCACTCTATCAGAAATGAACTGATAGACTTATATAACGCTTACAAAGTGAAGTGTTTGGATTAGTCATGGTTATGGCATTTAAGGTGTGGACACATACACTTTGGTGGATTGGATGTAGAATAATCTTTATACAATCATTGATAACTATTCAAGTAATTTGTTGATACTTAGGGTGGAGATGAACAAAATTCAAATGTTTCACTCTATGAGAAATGAAGTGATAGACTCAGACAATGATTACAAAGTGAAGTGCTTCAATCAGTCATGGTTATGGAATTTAAGGTGTGGATAGGTACATTTTGGTTGATTGGATGTATACTGCAAAAGAAGTAGATGGTAAAAGGGTTTATATGTATTAAGTAACCAACTAGCTCATGTGAGAGTTGTATATTAGCAAAAATTCATAGTGAGATATTTGTTTCAGGAGTTTATTAAAGAGCCAAAGTGCCCCTCGATCATACACATAGAGCTGTGTGGGACAATGAAAACACTAGTATTGGATGGAAATATTTATTTCCTGAATTTCATTGGTGATTATAGTTAGAAGACATGGTTTTACTTTCTAAAGGAGGAATTGAAATATTTCACTACATTGAAGAGATTTAAAGTAATGGTTGAAAAAGATATTTGAAAATATATTAAGGTGTTGAGATTAAATAGAGGAATAGAATTCAAATCAAATGATTTCATTGAGTTCGGTAAGTATGATGGAATCAAGAGACAATATACCATAATATATACTCCACAATAGAATGGAGTGGCAGAAAGGAAGAATTGAACCATTATAAATATGGTTTGAAGTATGTTGAAGGAAAAGAATTTATCGAACAAATATTGGGGAAAAGAAGTAACATACTTAGCATATATTATGAACATGCGTCCAATGACAAGTTTGAATAATATCATTCCTTAGGAAGATCGGATTTGTAGGATTGTAACATTTCTCATTTGAGAATTTGTAGGTGTGTGGCTTATGCAAATGTACCTAAATAGATAAGGAGGAAGCTAGATTACAAAAGTGAGAACTCTATCCTTATTGGATATGGTAATGAGTTGAAGGCATATAGACCATTAGAGAAAATTTCAACTCAAAATGGGCCTCCTAAGGAAAATTAATAAAATAAGAGTTAAATTAATAAAATAATATTTATTAATTTTGGAGGAAGAAAAGAAAAACTATTTTTTTGTTCTTATTTTCAACATATCTCTCTGTGTTTTTACTCAAATTTAGATCGGGAAAGATCATTGGATGTGGAATTAAACTCCACATCCAACGAGTACCCATTCGACATACTTTTAACGGGGCCCGCTACCCCAAAAATAAGAAATACCTGAAAAAATGGGATGGTGATGTCATCATCACATTTTTTGGGTATTTCTTGTTTTTGGGGTAGCAGGGCCCATCAAAAGTATGCCATGTGGGTACTCGTTGGATGAAAAATTTAATTCTGCATCCAACGAGCTCTCCTGATTGAAATTTAAGTCAAAACACAGGGAGATATGCCGAAAATACGAACAAAAAAGTAGTTTTTTTTATGATACATATCCCCAAATTTATATTAAAAAATTGTTTAATAGGTGCTCCCTTTTTTAATTTTAAAGCATTTTGATTGGATAATGCATGATGACATGGAATTTGTATTATTTTTGGAAGGCCCATTTTAAATTGAAATTTCCTCTAATGCTGTATAATCCCATAACCAAGAAATGCATTATCAGTAGAGATGTTGAGATCAAGAAAGAGGAATCTTGGGATGGAAGCATAGATAAATCAATTGTAGGGGGAGTTATGTCATCTCAAGAAGATGATGAAGTTGATTAAGAAGTACAGGGTGAAAATCAAAACCCATAGAAAACACACCTACTGCAAATGTTCCAAGAAGGCGGTCACCAACAGCAATCCCATCACAGTTTAGAATGCCCAGAATTCAAGAGCGAGCAAAACATCAACTTATGGTTCACATCAACATACCAGATAAGAGGTATGTAGTGATTCAAATCCCACATTAGCTACATTAATAAACACATTTAGTGGTCAGAATACTAGGAGTTTGTGTGAATTATATGAACAAGATAAAGAGGTAGATCAATTTTCAATTTTTGCTTTAATTGCACATGGTTTGATAAATTTTGATGAAGTTGTTAAGGAGAAAGTTTGGATGAAATCTATGAATGAATTGATTGAATCCATAGAAATAAACAATACTTGGGAGATGGTAGATTATTCTAAAGATAAATATTGTATATGTATGGAACAAATCTATAAGACAAAGATGAATGTTGAGGGTGAGGTTGAGAAGAACAAGGGTAGACTTGTGGCTTAGGGGTTTCTTCAACATCCTATAATTGATTACAATGAAATATTTGCACTTGTAGCTATATTAAACATTGATACGATGGTGTTGGATATTATAGCACATAAGAAATGGAGTGTATATCAGATGGATGTTAAGTCTTCCCTTTTAAATAAATTCTTGAAGGATGAAATGTATGCAAAACAACCTTTGATACATGAGATTGGTACACAAAAGGATAAGTTCTAGATGCTAAAGAAAGAATTGTATGGAATGAAACATGCACCCAAGGTTTGGTACAATAGAATTAATGAATATTTGAATAATAATGGACTTGATAGGAGTCCAAGTGAGCCAATCTCGTATACTAATGTAAACCAAAAAGGTAAAATCCTTATAGCTTGTTTATATGTTTATGCTTTAATTTTCATAGGATATCTCTCAATAAAGGATTTGAAGAAAACCATGAAAACATAGCTTGAGATGACTAATTTAAGGGGGGTGAAGTATTTCCCTGGCATTGAAGTTAATCGATATGAGAATGGTATTTTTGTGTCAATTAAATTATGCAAAATATAGGATGGTGATGTGTAACTCAATTATCACCCCAATAAAAAATGGACCAAAGCTATGAAAGAAGAATCATGGTTCAAGTCTTGATCCAACATTGTATAAGAGACAGGTAGGTAGTCACATGTACCTAACATGAATGAGCCCTGATATTATGTATGTTGTGAGTTTAATTTTCAGGTTTATGGATTATTTGATGTTACAGAGAAAATATTCCTATGGCTTGGGGTGGACCACAACAGATAAGATGACACCAGAAATCAACTATAATCCCAAATATGCCATATAAATGTAAATGCTAAAAATCGGAATAATGTCCATTCCTCAACTGGAAGTTCGAAGAAGCCGGTTGTTGAGTTTTCAATATGATGCTTGAAAGATACAACTTGTCCTCGACACCAAAGATATCCAAGCATATAATATATTCATGGAGGGTTAACACCTATGGGTGTGTGGAAGGTAATGAGGGTGTCTTTTGACACGTTATGTGCAATAGAAAACTAAAAAAAAGGCATCCATCAACTTACATGGATATTTTGAGACACGTACACAATGAATCTTGCGATGAGTAAAAAAAATGAAATGTTGGAAATTGAATGGAGTTTCCAAATATATAATTTTTTTCTCTTGAAAATGTTCTTAACTATCTAAATTTAGATATTTTTTAATGGGCACTTTTTTATTTTTGGGACAAATTATAAGGTATATGTTTTTGTGGGTGCATCCTTTGAGTGACTAAATGATGGAAAAAACTTACGAAAACTGGTGGACATATAGAGAACACATAGTACTAGTGCACAACTATTTTTCCAGTAATAAAACTAATATTTTAATTTTTTTTTAATTATCTAAGTGATCAAACCTCAAAAACGGTATGTCAATTGTGGGTGCAAGGTTTGAATGTCTTAATTCAATTATTTGTAAATGGTTTTTTTATAGCATGTATAGGTCAGTGTTCTTTAGTGCACCATACATTTTTTTTTTCAATGGTTGAGAAACAAAAGAGTTATGGACGAAACACTGATAGTGTGATTTTTGAGTTGACGAGTGATGAAACAAGATAAATAAGAAAAAAATAGAAAAATATGTATATTCTTTTTAAAAATTACATATTTGGAATCTGCAAAAAAACCATATCTGTTTCTAAAATTTCATAAAAAATGGAGGTGTGCAGCATACTGTAACCAACAACTAAACACAGGCATATTGAAAATTTGGATATAATGCTCAATTAGCCATGGTTTATCATACTCCAATGCATGGGCATGATGAATTCGAAGCAAAGTCCAAAGCATACACATAGGCATAAGAATGCCACACCATCATGGGTGGAGGCTCGACCATAGTGGCAATAAACACGCTCGTGTTTTGTTTAAATTCAAATATGTGTTCCCACGAATGATAAATGGGTGCACATTATATTAGTGCAAAATGCGTACATATTTTGTAAGACTATAACATGTGCACATTATGTAGTCCTATAAATTTATATTTGACTACATTGCCAATTATAACAATACTTTTATTATTTTATGTATCCCCCACACCACTCTTCTCCAAAACTCTTACTAACCCCCTCCTCCTCCTCTACCTATCTCTAACCCCCCCTCCTCATCTCCCTACCTCTAATCCCCCTCCTCTCTCTCTCCCTAACACACCGCCACCCCATTCATTCTCTCTCTCTTTCTCTCTCTCTCTCTCTCTCACACACACACACACACACACACACATACACACACACACACACATGCATGCATATGTCTCCCCTTAACACTAACACATGCATGTCCCCTTCCCCCACCCCCTAAACCCCTAACCCTTTCTCTCTACCTCTAACTCTTAAAAATCCCCCTATGGTTATATTTCTAATCATTTAGATCCCCCCCGAAACCCCTAAACCTCCCTTCCTCTCTCTCTCTCTATCTCTCTCTTCCTCTTTGTCACATGCACACATCCCCCTCACACTTCTCTTACACTCCTAACACCTAACAACTATCTCTCTCCACTCTCTCTCACTCCCCAAATCATCCAACTACACTTAACCCCCCCCCCCTATCTATTCCCCAACCCTCTCTCTCT
>LPNX010974049.1:608649-677513 GCA_001517045.1 Pseudotsuga menziesii
TGAACTTAGAGTCTCTCAAATATGCCACGTATGATATCAATGGAGGGAATGAAAGGAAAAAATGCAATCGGTCACCTCTCATGTTAGTAACAAGTTCCTGAATAGTATTTTTTTTCTTCATGTATTGCTACTTCATATATGTAACAACCTATTTATCTATACATATTTATTGCTGATCTACCATGCACTATTTTGCAACTTCATGGATGATTTATTTGAAAATAAACAACATTATGTAATGCATGTACATGTGGCTCATTGGAAAGATGATCAGTTTAGAATGTGCAGGGATACATTTCCTATTTGAACTACATTATCAGTGGTTGATTTTACAGAAAACTACACTCTTCAACCACATAACGATATTAGAGTCAATATTATCACACAGAATAGGTCAGCATAATGGTCCATATCACCTATAGACATGGGGAAGATAGTACTTAAGAGAAAATGGTTATATTGAAGGAGTATCACTTTTACATAAGTGATGACATGTGTCATGACTTGGATTTTGTACAACACAAATTTCAATTATTCTACAATCACCTGAAGGATAACAATATATAAATGGAACAACATTGGATTTGGTCTGATGGTTGTGCGAGGCAATTCAAAAATTCCCATGTCTTTTAATGGTTGTGTATTCTCCACAAGAGGAACAAGGTGCCACATATTTTGAACTATTTTGAGACCAGACACAAAAAAGGGGAACATGATGGACCAGGTGCATGCATCAAGACTGCATTACATAGGAAATAAATGAAATTCACAACTATTTCACTAATTTGAGATGCAAATACCATTGTTGCATGGTGTTCTTCAGTAATGGGGTAGGAAGCCAGAAGGAAAGAAGATCAATAATCTCAAAATTCACATGTACATAAATATTTTTGGGAGGTGATCGATGTAGATCGATCACACCTATATGAGTGTAAAGCTGTCCAAGGAACTCATGCATTCCATTCAGTTTGAATGCCATACAATGCGATAGTTGAAATGTGGACAAGGAACCTCTCTTGTTTTTGTTATCCATGTAATAGTGGTGAATGGGAAAATTGTTAATCCATGGACTGGGTTGACAGTTGGGATCGTGTATCACTCCCCATTGGTCGACAAATAACTACAGAATTATCCTAGTTGGAGGAGGGCTAGTCGAGTATTTCACCTGACTATGACCACATATCAGATCTCATACAACCACATTCTATAGTTATGTTGACCACTTTGAAATGTTTGACGACTAGTTGTGTTTAGTTAGATGACTCCTAGTTCTACACTTTATTTTATGGAAGGAAATATACGCAGTGCCTGCCCCAAGAGGAACTGAATGACACACTTATTACTGGCTGGCTTATTGCTTGGATGGGAAGAAGACCCTCATTGTCTCATTAATCGACTTCGAGGGAAATGATTTTCCAAATGGGTCGATGGTTATCAAAGGAGAATATTTGACATGGGTTTCCCACGCACAAAATAAAAAAGGTTATGTATTTGAATATTATAGACCAGGTCAAATTGTATACCATTATACAAACTTAGTTATTGGCACAAACCTCCAGCTGCAAACAATGCAAAGCAAGAACTCCTCAAAGTCACGATACTTTTTTCCTTACTTCGAGCATGAGAAGCTAAAGGATAATGTTGCTATTAGAGGTGATCCTAACGAACAAGTCGAATGACCATAGGTAGGTAGTCAGGTATGTCGTAGTCAGGTATTTTGGTTTCATGGTATCATTGACTATTTACAGCTTGATAGATTGATAAATTGCACAAGATTTATCATGGATTTTTTGCATTATATTCATACTTACATGATTCATTCCATATATCCCTTGACCATTATCTAGCACTCTATATGGGATATGTCTATTGTGTATTCCTTTAACCTTGAAGTTGGTACTATAAGGAAATTATTCAACACCCCAAGTTTTCACGTAACTTCCTAATGGAAGTGTTAAAATAAGGTATTAAAATATTCCCATGCTCAATAACCCTGACCAATCCTCTCCTAGAAATCCTAACTTACAAACCCTATAGCCAATCCTAGTAACCCTAGTTTGTATCATAAACCCTAGTTTGTATCCTAGAGACTAGTTTGTGTCAACTTCATGATCCACTGAATGCGAGGTACTATAGCCCCTTGTTTTAGTGAGCCATACTAATTGTAGCCTATGATGTAGAGAAGAATCCACATGACATACCACTTAAAGAGAATCCATTAATGGCATACTACATACTACATACTACATACTATATACTACATCGATAACATCCATTACATGACATACTACATAAAGATCCAATCCTAGTAACCCAAGTTTGTACCATTAACCCTAGTTTGAATTCTAAACCCTAGAAATCCTAGTTTGTGTTCAAAATCCTAGAAAACATAGTTTTTAGCTACTAACTATCATCTATAGATCATTAGTACCATTTATTCGATGTCACCATTGACCAATATCTCATATCAGTTGAGATGAAAGGTAATCCTAGCCTAATAACCATGGCCAATCCTAGCTTACAAACCCTGTAGTCAATCCTAGTAACCCTAGTTTTCATTGTAAACTCTAGTTTGGATTCTAAACCATAGAAAACCTAGTGTATCCTAGAGGTAGGAATTATATGCCCTGAGTAGTGATTCAACACATGTCCCTGAAATCCTATATGAGGTGCGATCCAACGTGCCATAGAATTATGACCATGGCTCAGATCGACGAACCGTCAACTCCATTGGATTCAAGACATCAGGATAGTGCTAGCGGTGGCCCTCTACTCTGGGTCCATGGACAAGGGATATTGTTTTAGGTCAATTTTGGAAACTAGGGTTTTTCTCTATAAGGGAGTGTGAAAGTTTTGCACATAAGGGAAAAATTTTCAAATTCCTTGACCGTGAAAGTGTGGCTAGCATTCCCACATAGAACCTCCCTAAACATGCTTGTATGACCAACTAGAATCTCGTTTTGATGCACGGTTGGAATTCTATGCCACGAGTAGGGATTCAACAGGTTTCCTTGAAAGCCTATAGGAGGTGGGCTTCAACGTGCCATAGAATGATGACCATGGATCAGATCAACGAACCATTGAATTTGTTGGATTCAAGACATGGGAATAGTGTTAGGGTTGCCCCTCTACTCTGGTTCCATGGATAAGGGATCTTGTTTTAGGTGAATTTTGGAAACTAGGGTTTTCCTCGGCAAGGGAATGCAATTTTTTTGCACATATGGGTCACATTTTAAAATTCCTCAACCGTGAACATGTGGATAGTGTTCCTACATGGAATCTCTATAAACACATTTACATGACCCACTAGAACCCTATTTTGATGCACGGTTGGAATTATATGCCTTGGGTAGTGATACAACAAGTGTCCCTGAAAGCCTGTAAGTGGTGGGATTCAATAGCCCATAGAATGATGATCATGGCTCGAATCGACAAACTGTTGACTCTGTTGGATCCAAGACATTAGAATAGTGCCAGGGGTGGCCCTTTAGTCTGATTCCATGGACAAGGGATCTATTTTAGGTCAATTTCAGAAAATAGGGTTTTTCTTAGTAAGGGAATGTGAAATTTTTGCACATAGAGGTCAACTTTGCAAATTCCTTGACCGTGAACATGTGTCTAGAGTTCCCACATGGAAAATCCATAAAAACGCTTGCATGACCCACCAGAACCTCATTTTGATGCATAGTTGGAATTCTACGCCCTGGGTAGGGATTCAACAGGTGTCCCTAAAAACTTGTAGAAGGGGGGCTTAAACATATATGTTGATGGTTTGTGTGTGATCAGCACCAAAGAAAAGAAAAGATACCTACAATAGGGTGCGGTGTAGAATTGGAAATAAGTATTAATTGATATTTGTTTGAAGGTGAGTGTAGATCTTCCCCTCTTGGAAAAATACTTGTTGCAAAATATTATTCCATGTGTAGATGTTGAGAATTTTTTTACAGGTTGCGAGGTGTTGAAATTGTCTTATTTCCCATCATTGTCAAGAAAGAAATATTTTTTGTTTTTGTTTTCATGAAGTATAAAGGAGTTGTCAATCTCTCTATGTAGGGGAATTGATCGTAGGATCTCATATCAATTGTGAGACTGATAATTGCGAAGAAGGTTGTTTCCATATTAATTTAGCCTGGTCATCAAGTGACTGGGTTAAATTAGGTTTGGCTTGGTACATAATGGAGAGATCCTCTGAGAAGAGGGAGAAACTATCCAGGAGATGTGAGCATTTGCATGAGGAAATGCTGGAGGAAATAACTAAAGAAATGCAGATGATGGAGACCTAACATAAGAACTGGGAAATCGGTTATCCACGTGATTTAACTATGGCAAGAAGGAAGTACAATGTAACAAAATACCATGTGAATAGACTTAATAGTAAACTCAAAATGAAATGGATAGGATGGTTATGAAATATGATATGCTTGAAGAATATGAAATCCCCTCCAAATAAAAGGTCCTTATGGTAATAGATACAAAACATAGGTGGTGACCTCTTGAAACACCAATTCCACATTGTGATTGAGAACAACCCAACTGCAAAGGGAATCCCTAAACATCATGAAACAATACCATGCTTGATATAAGGTGAAGCAATAGGGATGCAATCTAGGGAGACATCCAAAAATACTAATCAAAAGTTGGTTTTGTGAGCATTGAACATGGACCCTAAGGAAGAGAAAAATGTGTCTAAAAAATCAAGTTTCACATAAACCTAGAATTTTCCACTTTAACCAAAGGAAGAGTGTCAGGTTGAAAGTAGTTGTAAACCATCTCATAACCGTTGAGGATAATAATACCATGAATTTGACCACAAATAATACAAACCCGATGAGAAGAATACCATGAATTTGACCACAAATGCGAGAAACTTGATGAAAACAACTAAGAGCCTCATTAATCAATAAGTATAAGTTATGGGAAAAATGATAACCCTCGAAAACCAAATGATGAAAACAAACCTAAGGAGAGAATACCCTATCAACCTAAAAAATATGAAACTTTTGTGAACAAAGTGCTCACCATGGAATCACACCGATGGACACAACCAAAACAAGTCAACACCCAAGAAATAAAGGACCAATTGGCCTTATCATATTATTCATCAAAGTTAGTTTTCAAGATCAAGGTTTGTTGCATACACTTCCTTTCCCACTCCATGGAATCCCATGTATAAGCCAAAATGTGAGGAATGAATCTCCCTTGAGCGACTATTGTATGCTCATAATGAGTCATATACCTTCCAATGATAAGATACACGACACAAAAAAATTATCCATAAATTTATGTGTGACCATGAGAAAAGAGATAGACTTTCAAC
Source organism: Pseudotsuga menziesii (assembly GCA_001517045.1). Taxonomy (NCBI): domain Eukaryota; kingdom Viridiplantae; phylum Streptophyta; class Pinopsida; order Pinales; family Pinaceae; genus Pseudotsuga; species Pseudotsuga menziesii. Next base: position 613,967 of record LPNX010974049.1, read on the forward strand.
TGCCAATAGAATCCCTAAATACTTTTCTGGGATAATCTTAATCATTCCCTTGTTGAAAAAATCATACAAGAATTATGTATAATTGAAACTTGAGAGGAAAAATTGGACAACGTCATCATGAATAGTATCCCACATTTATGGTCTATAAAACTCAAAAGGATATAAGCATTTCACATAAACCTAGATATTTAGCATTTTTCATATAAGACAATGTAGTGAAAAATCTTCCTCGGAGAATTCCGTATATAAACTCTCCCTATAACCATGATAAAACTTTTAGGAGACAATGACATTACGTCATTAACCATGTAATGGAACATGTTTATGTTTAGAAACAAGTGGCCAACCTATTACGCCATTATTACATAATATATATCTTCACACTACGAATGTTTCGAATATTATGCCATAAACATAAATTTATAAAACAAGATTCAGAATAGTGCTTCTCCAATCAGTTTAAACTATAATAAAATCACACATAATTTTCATCTCTTCCAAAGTTGGTCCTCGAGGTGATTCGTCAAATGACATGTACATCAGCAAAATGATAAAATAATGTGCAAGAGATACACCAATAAAGAATCGTAACCATTATTTTGAATCTACCTTATACTCAAATACTTTTAGTTTTGATGTGTATCCCATATATTCGTTAAATGAAAGGCATAATTCCAAACACCGATTTAATTTATGTAGACCACATAATTGCATCATTTAGGTGTGTCAACTTCATGCATCCTTTAAATGCTTGTTAGGTTGTTATGTGGGTAAGGTGCTTTTGTATTCCACTTAGTTGGGTCAGTTGCTTAGGTGTGCTGGGTGCTTATGTGTGTTAGGTATGTTTCATTTTTGTGAATATGTACATAAAACAAACACTCACTACATCCATCCAAGGCATAGTTTCCTTTGGTGTACTCCTCCTTGCAGAGAGTCTCTCTGTAATGCTTCTATGTGAATAAAAAAAACTATGTCAATTATCTCAACAATTATCAACATGTACATGAATGCGAAAGTACTAACCAATTATGTAAATAATGAACATATCACCAAAAATATTTGTTCTACGGCATGAGACTGGGTTTATTTAGTAGCAAGAGGAGTCATAGGTTGAACATCAACCTTGGTCGCATGCACTATTGGACCACGGTGTGGCTACATTGACCAAATGCAGCTAAAATAGTTAGACATCGTGCATGTCCATAGACAATACAAATGAACTGTGCAATTACAAATTTTCAAGTAGATACCTCTGTGTTACTTATCCCCATTGTAGATGCAACATTTACTGCAACATCAACAACCTCGCTAAGGTCTGGCATGGATGAATCTACATCCTGATGTTGTAAACATGCAAAAATAACATTGAGAAAAACTAGTTGTGAAGTGAATTCAAAGCTAACCAGCAACTGCCATTGGAAGTGTGTACATTACAGTGGAATTAGTAGGTTCATTGTCATGGACACCCACTCTTTTTAAGAAAGAGGGTCGTCTATTGTAGACAACACGCATATCGATGTTTGTTCTATGGGGAGATCCAAACCAAAGAGGTGATGTAGGGATTTGTGATGATGTCTGCATTCATAAAGTGTTGCCATAGTTAGACATGGAAATGAATGGATGGAATAATATGTACTAAAAATATAACATGTTGTAATATACTTACCTCTTCCTGGGACATATCTTCCCCATGGAAGGGACCGCTGCCAACAATTTCTTGCCCCTCTGCAGATCGAGATAGCATCTGCAAGTTTAAAAATTGAAAATATTAGCAATCTATGAACTTAGTGTACAATAATAAATTTAAGTAATTTGAACATGATTCACTCATTAACCATGTGCTTACATTCCTGAGGTAATCATAAAATCTACTTGGGGATAATTTACTAACATCAATGTCTCCAACATCCTGTTCAAAATGGCATTCCTGCAACTTCAAAAATTGTAAATATTAGACCATTTAACAAATTAATCAAGACTAACACATGTATTAAAAAAATAACACATGTTGAAATATTATCTCGGTGTTGGTTTTTCGAGCCTTAGATACAACCACACCGAGTACATTACCATCCCCCATAGAGGCATCAAGCTTCTACAAGAGTAAAAAATGCATATATTAAGAATCTTTTAATATGTGTACAATATGGAAAAATTAAAAATTGAACAACAATAGAGTTTTAACATTCTCCTTTCTTGGCCACCATTCATCGTAGAGGTACCATGTGTTGGTCCAAAACCATAACGGGATTGACCACAAGCTGTGCATATGTGTGGATCACTCTGGGGAACTTGGGATGTTGATCTATTCCCACCAATAGATGATACTTTACCACCAAAATCTGGTGGTTGTACCCCTCCAGAGGAAGAGGGACATTCCTGGTCAATAGTTGTGGTGTGCTGGGAAATCATCTCAGCTAATGTAAGAAATGCCTCTTGTGTCTAGGTAACCATATCATTTGCAAGAGGGATGTCTATCCTCAGTAGTTGGGCACGAGGTGTAGGTATCTGTCGATTGGCATCTATATGCCTAGCATTGGGTCTGTTTTGGGGTATCCCCATACCAGCGTCCTGGAACACCAACATGTCAAAATAGTTGACATGTTATCCCATCACAAACTCTGCTTAAATTTTTTGGAGGAAGTACAATGGTACTTCCCAATTGTTGTAAGGGGTAATATCAAAAACCATGTACCATCTATCCATCCATTGGTCTCTAATGGGTTGATAGATGCACCACTCAATCGAAATATGTGGTCTTCTTCTCTCTAGAATGTCATCCATCCCAGACACCCTAAATAGTGTATATATGTTCTCTGTTGTTATTTTTATCTTCTTGATCTCGTTGTAGCTCAAACCATCAACGTATTCTCATCTTTTGGTTTCCATGTAGGATTCTATGCTATACAAAAAATCATTCGATCTACTAATCATATCCACTATGGTCAGCAATGATGCTGACAAGGAGCGGTGGATTTCATCTCCACCCCTCCAGGAAGAACTAATCTCTCTCAGATGACCAATAACTCTCAATATCTCTTCATTGTGGTCCATAGTAGCCACTACAATCATAAATACAAATAAAATATCATTAGAAAAATAAACACATGGTATAATGACATCTCTAGGAAATGGAAAGTGTAAAACTAATGTACGACAAATAACAACATAAACTATTTATAATTTAAATTTTAAAATTGATCTTGAATTTTACAACAAAGAATAAACATTTAACATTTTTTCATCTTAAATTTATGTTGTAAATCGAAGTATTAATTCCAATTTCCATATGCACGTGTACATAAAATTTCCTATGTGCATGTGTTGATTCGGAAGCTCCTCTAGCTTATTTAAAGGCTTTGATTATGAAGTTTCATTGAAATTGTGAAGTGCTAACTAATTCCCTTGCAGAACCAACTCCTAGATTGCAAGTAGAGGCAAGGGCTAGAGCATAGAAGAGGTGGCAGAAGGTGTTATTGATGAACAAAATACCAATATAGGCAAGGATTTTGATAGATATGTAATTATTTTTTGTAGTGTGAATTGTTTTGGACTCCAAAGTCCATTTAGCATCTTTGTTTATATGTAATTTGGGCCATGTATGCATTCCACTTGATGTTATTTTAGTTGTATTCACTTTTTCTATATACCCATGAGAGACTTTGCATAATTGTGTATAGTGACTTTTATGGTTGCAAGGTTTCCACTAGATTCTATCATGTATGATAGTGTGTGATTGACATGTAATCAAACACATCAACCTCCCTATGTATCTTGATGTTCGTAGAGCCTACTGTTGCACTTTGTTTTCTTGACCTTAACCAAAAAGTACCCTTCAGTCAAAAGGAAATATTTCTTAAGCATGGGAAGCTTCTATACCTTATTTTAACACGTCAATTAGGAAGTTTCATCAAAACTATAATGTGTTTATTAATGTTATTGGATGCCCAACTTCGATATTTCGGATAGAGGCAAGGTATTTACCATGTTTGTTTATGCATTTTAGGGAAGATATGAATTCTACTTGATTTTTTTTTAGTTGTATGCAACCTTGAAATATACTTAACAAACTTTCAATATTTGTTAATTTTGGTTTGGATTCACAAGGATGCTTGTGAATATACATATGAAAATAATGAAGTTGATTTGTTTTTTATGAGTAAATTGGGGTTTTGGTTTTACATTGGGCATGGAAATTACTTATGCAAACTTGCAATATACTTGAGAAACTTTGCATATTTGTGAACTTTGGTATGGATTTACAAGGATGCTTGTGAATATGCATATGAAAATAGTGAAATTGATTTGTTTTTTATGAGTAAATTGGGGTTTCGTTTTCCATTGGGCATGTGAATTTCGGTATGGATTCACAAGGATGGTTGAGAATATACATACACAAATATTCAAAATGATTTGGGTTGTTATGATTAAATTGGGGTTTTGGTTTCCATTGGGCATGTAAATTCCTTTATGGGCATATAAATGAAAAAAAAATGTTTAAATTCATATTAGGGCATAGAAATTATTGAATATAAGGAAATTAGCATGAGAGGATTTGGAGTAAATACCTCAAAAGGAAGAGGTTGATCCCCAAGATGGATTTTTCTGTCCTTTCTCACCCAAAGCACATTCACCTTCGCTCGTTTTGCTCTGCTCGAACTTGTTTCAACGTGTGGTTGTGGATAAAATTACTAGATCAGCCTGTTTTAAGCATAAAACAGGTTTTACATAACGTGCGTGCATTTTTGTGCACTATAACACATGCACGTTGTTTTTAACTATTATAATTGGAAAGCATGTTGGCATCCTTGTGACTAGGATTGCCAGGGTCAGCATTGCTTGGGATGATTTCTATTTTATAGATCTTGAATGATTGAATTCACTCTACCATTGCATCTGAAATTTCCCTCAACATTGTGCACTCACCCCTACTTTAGCATAATTCATTTAAACATGCATGAATCAAATATATGCATGAAAATATATATAACGCTTGCACATGAAATTGGATGATAAAAGAGTATTTCTATTAATTCAAAACATAAGTACAAAGTGACAACCCATGGAGGAAACTTGTTGGAAAGAGAAACCAAGTTCCTCCACCTAGGCCTCCACCATTGCAATCCTCCCTATCAAGGCAAGATCACAAAGACAATGGAGAACTTGGTAGATGAACATAAGGAGTTCTATCAAAAAGGTTAAAGGGACACAAACTCAAACATATGGCAATGGGCCAAAAATTTTCTATAGTTTCCTTACTCTCAAAGTTTCTCCTTCTTCAATGCTTCATAATAGCTCAATATATAGTCATCAAATGGGAAATGGAGGGTCGAATTGGAGCATTTTATAGTGTATGGAAGGTCAAGGATCGTAGCCACCATGACTTGGCATGGAAAATCCAATTTTTTTTAATTTTCAGCACAAAACCCAATGTACGTGGGATATAATGGCGGAACATGTGTGTATGCAAGATGCAAAGCTGTTGACTCGCCTATATATTCAAAAATATTTTTTTTTGTGTTATACTGAAGCATCAGGACTATACTGAGTAAGAGGGGTATAGTGATTCTACATAGGGAAAGGGAATTCCATCAAGGCATAATCCATAAGGTGTGGAAAATCACGCTATACTAAATGTTCCCTAATGTGTGAGGTCACAAGGTTACAGAATGGTTGAAATACATTATAACAATCCTAGAAGTGGATTAGTGAAGAATCAACTTTAAGGACTAGCCACTCATCAACATAATACAATATGACTCTAAATACATTTTTGCAAATCTGAAATATATACAACAATCCTCAATACATATACTTACAATGCCTATGAATAGGCATAATGGACATATGCCATAAGTGGTCATAGCCACATGCTATACACAATGGTGTCTAGTATCCATACTGAATGAATACATTAGTATATAATGAAGTACACTACTCTGGTATGAGATTTGAAATCCCATAGGTACCATCACGATCAAGGTAGTAGCATATATGGGATGCCACCATAAAATAAGGTCTTCTATGCAAACCGCCGATGGTACATGTCCCATCATGTGAATACAGGTGTTGAGGTCAAACATGATGATACATCGTCTGATTACCGATCATTGATGTATATTGTTAACAAACACAAGACAACCCATCGATCACGAAAATGGGTGTCAAGGTACCGAGTGCAATCCACATGCAATCCACAAGTGTGAATAGAGGTGTTTAGGTTGAACACTTGAATAATCCATTGATCAAGGGACATTGATGCATTACAAATATGTCAATGGGGAGAGAACATTCCATTGATGACTACAAGCCTCAAGGCACTCCATTGACTCTAGATCTTGATTCAAGAATAAATGATATGAAGTCAATGGAATGGAATCCATTGAAAGGAGGTCATTAGGGAATCCCCCATAAACCAACATGAGGTGTAAAACAACACTAGATTATTTGGAAGAACTCAGAAAAACAAGATGTACATGAACCAGTAACCATGTGTGTCTCTCACTCATACCATATGAAAGTAGCATGTGAAAGAGACCCTCTAAATATAATCCAATGATGAAAACTACTGACAGAGGTGAGGAAACCACCAATAGGGTCTAATTGAATCTGAGACATGATACTGATAAAAATGTGTGAATATATATTTTTTGATTGAACAAAAGGGAAACTACTTAGTCAATGACCAATAATGAGATGTCATCTACTAAGTTCAAGGTCACCTACCAATGATGAAAATAGGCCCAGGGTGCCAAGTAGGACAACAACTCTATAAATTATCGGGAATGGGAAACATGGATAGCCAATATATCTGAGGAATGGCCAACTTAGATTAAATATTTTCTTCGATAAAATCATAAGGCCAATGGAAACACTTAGGAAGCATAGACGCAAATGTGCAAACTAGGACAACTCTATGACACAGGAGGCATCAACAAAGTCTCCATGGGGACCGGAATATTAACCAATCAATGAAGAAATATTCAAATAATGAGTGTATATTCTAAGGTCATACTAGAAACCCAACCCATGATGGATAGACTCATAAACTGTTCTTTGCTCAAAGGTTACCTGAAAACTGCGAATATAAGAAAATATCATTTCCCGTCTGACTTTTTATTTTTTCTTTTTTTCTTTTTCTTATTATAAAGCTTGAAAAGGAATAAAATGTGACTATAGTACAGTAAAGATGAAATGATTTTCGTAGGAAAGAAAATTAGTTCCAAGCATTGGCACATACCTATGCTCAATGCAAGGAAACGTGTGAAGGATAAGGACACTCAGGGGAATGTTTCCTCTAGGGAAAGGGGTAATTAAGCTATAGATGATTAAAAATATTCTCTTCTTTGTTAGAATCGACGCAATCTCAATAGATTTGGCTTATAAAACTAAAGCAGAGAGTCAACATTAAGCTTAATAAGGCAAGTGAGTGCATGGCAATGCATTTACAACTTGATATTAAGTAGGAGTCCCTAATGAAGATAGAAAACATAAGAGATAATAAGTAACATGAGGTTTCCAATCAAAGTCATGGAGGGACTACAAGGGACTCCAATACCTAAGGAAGAAGCTCAACATGGGAACTGGACAGAAAAATTTTGTTCTAACTAGGGTACCCATGGTCGGGAAATCTCTACCACTTACATAAAGACACTTATAGAAGCAGCTGGAAGGTCCTGTGTCATTAAAAGTGGGTATGTACCTAATTTTTATGTTCCATGGTCATAGGATAATGCAAAGATGAAAGCAGAATGTGATCCTATCGTATATGCCAGTTAATATTTATACTTGCCAAAGGCATGAACAAGCTCAGAAATGGTCAAAATCGACTAAGGCTCGACGAAGCAGCATTAAAAAAGGACCTTGCATGACAATATTAGTCCATAAAATTTGTAAAATAATAAAGGGAGGGTGTAAACTATAAAAAGGTGGGTAAATTTTTTTATAAATAACAAAAAATTCACAATTTACCATACCATTTGGGTTTTCACCACACATAGTGCTTTTCGAGCTCTTTTCACCTTCAATATTCAAACATGGATTCCAGGAGCTACATGCAATGAAATCAATAGTCGTCTAGACTAGGTAATTCCTTTCATCATGATATTTCATTTCATAGTGTCTATTTCAAATTTTGATGGTTGATTTTTAAGTTTTTCACCATGGAAACTAGGTTATTCACCCCATGCGGGTGATAGATGATTGGGTCATAGGTAGGGATAGGTCCACATGGGAAAATCAAATCCTTCTCACATGGACACACATCTATTTAGTCTATGACCTGCATGGAGTGTTGTGGATGATGTTTTCTAAGTATTTCACCTAAAAATCTCGCTTTCCTTTGCATGATGATCATCAAGAATCTGAAGGGAGAGAGAACATGATGATGTTGATATGGTTGTGCATGGTGATCTACCCACCCAACAAGCATTACAAAGGTGTGAGATTTACAAATTTTTGGAAACTTGGGAGTATGAAGGCCCAACCAAAATTACTACAAATGCGCATTGTGGCCTATATTTCTTCACTTCATTGTCCTCATCAATATCATTATCACATTCTTCATATTCTTCATTAGAATACTTACTATTTTTATTTTATGGATTATTGATTGAAATAATATTCTTCATCTAATTATTCAATTTCTGAAAATTACTTACCTTTTAGGCTTTCACCAATTCCTTCCTAAATGCCACTATTGTTATACAATATTAAAACTTACTGCTAGTTTTTTTCATGAATTTATTTCACCTTGTATCTTTGTTTATTTGTTTCTTTCATCAACAATGACACCTTCATTATCTCCTCTGTCAACTTCCTCAAATATTAGCATATATTCATCAACAAATGGATTTACACAATTTTCATTGTTTGTCGATTCAAATTTCCAATGGATAAAGTTATTATCTTTTATCTTCCAAATACTTTTGATATATGGTAGCTTCAATACCATCTTGGAATATCCTTCATCATTTTCTACATTCTCAATAATATTATCACTACCTTCACAATAAAAAAGACTTAAACTATTAATCAACATAAGGGTGTTCTTATTCATGATCATATCTTCCTATCCTTCTGCACGTTGGACTACTGCATATGCAACTTCCAATTTTTCATTCTCATCATCCACTTATTTTATTGCAACTAATGGAATCTTCATATTTTCTCCCTATCCATCGTCCACATCAACTCCTTCCCCATACTCATACCCATGCTCCTTTATGAGAGTAGAATATTACATTATAGGTATACATATGATAGCTTCCTTCTTTTTTCCTTCATCTTCTATGCCTCTTAAATTCATCTCTTTCCATTTTCCTCAATTTCCTCTATGGACTTTGTTATCACTACATAATACTTATCCTCCTCTAATAAAAAAACAACATCATCATCAACACTAATCACAACCTCCAACCAATTATCTTCTCCATTCAACAACTTTATCTCTTGGTTCATTTTCCTCCTCTCACCTTCATCAAAAAATACTTCTTCATCATATCTTACCTCACTTTCAAATTTAACATGTATTATTTTGTAACCCCATGCATACTTTTCTTTTCACCATTACTTTAAGAGGCCCCTTCATTCGTATTTAACTCAGGCAGAAATTTCAAATATTGCTTCTCAACTTCATTTATGTTCAGTTCCTCTTAATGGAGGCTAACCTCCTCCAAATAATTATTTTCTTTAATAATATTTCTAATTTCTCTTGTAGTGGATACATCACTATCTTCCTCTGCACTTGTATTATAATTTATCAATGTTGATAGTTTGCTACCTCAATTGCATATTCTTCACCATCATCTATCTATTCTGATATTCCTTGCAATCCCTCTTTGACTTGTTTCCCTACTTTTGAATCAACATTATCATCACCATAAGTTAGGGGATTCTATGTTTTCTATTTCATTCCTTCCAACGCTCCATCCTCTCTTTCCTAGAGATATTCCTCTAACTCTTCCTCGTAGTAAACCTCTTTTACTTGTTTATCTTCAGTCTTTGTTATTGCACATTCAATAGTCTTCTCTTGATCCATATCTCTGTTTTTTCTTTCTAATTCAATTTAAATTTAAATTTGTATTCCCCAAGTGTCATCTTCCAAAATTTCTCCCTCTTCTTGATAACATATTACTATCCAATCCTCCTGATAATCTTCTTCATCTTCATAATATTCTTTCATCCTTTTCTTTCTTTTATCTTTCATATCACATCCCTTGACATGTCATGTATTCTTTGCATGTTCTACCAATTCCAATCTCTTCATAATATACTCACTAATCACAATAACCTCATTTACTATGAGGGTTACTCTTCCTTCCATCAATATATTCATTAACTCTTCTAACATAACCACTATTTTCCCAAGGGATTTTTTATCCCTTTTTTTAATTCAACAACTTCTAACATAACCACTATTTTCCTCAATGTGTTACACACTTCTCTTAAGTCCATCACCTCACATGACCTCCTTCTACTCAAGTTTCCAACCTTCAACTGCTTCTTGTATCCCATCTCAACCATTTAACCTTCAAACCCCAACTAGTTATCTTCTTTTGCTTGATAGTTCTACCCATAAATTCACTATTGGAGCTACTTGATGTATCCAATAGAGTCTGATCCATTCCCAAGATCTAAAAACCATGCAAACACATGAGAATGGAAAAATAACAATCTTTTATTCCTTCTCCATTCTAACTATTACAATGAAATTTCAACCCCTTATAACTATTATCTGAGGGTTTTGAAAACTCCTTATTTTATAAAAGTCTCACATGATTCGAAAATTGACCACTAACTAAAATCTAACGAGAGTGACACTATTTTCAAACTTGCTTTTTTTACTAGGTGCATAAACTAAGAGATAACTGATAATTAAAAATTGAAAAAATCTCAAAAAAACACTAAAACACCAATTTGAGGCCTAATATAAAGGAATTTGGCCTCAGACAAGTGTCGAAAAAAGGATTAACCAAAAGGACATGATCAGTCGCTATAATGAACTCTTTAAGACACAACCCAAATGGATAGTCGAATCAAAATTTATTACCCTTGAAAATCCCTGCATTATCTTTTATTTATTTATTTATCCCTAAAAATCCTTTCATTATTTTTCTTCTATTTGAAAAGAACACAACTCCTACAACTTATTGTCTTCAAATTGCTTCCACTTAATGGGATCTAGATTCAATAAATCCCCCTTTATAATCTTTGTACTCTTTGGTGGTGAAAATCCTTTCCACTTAACCAGATATCGGTTGTATTGTCCTTGTTGAGTATGAAGGGGTTCATTATCTAAAATATGAGAAATATTTTCCTTTTTCTCGCTGAGAATGGTGTATTTCCAATCCACCTCTACCTCACTATCATCACCTAGATCATCCCCATGGGATATATATAAATTGGAAATGTTAAACAAAGGGGAAATATCGAGATCAATTGGTAAATTTATATTATAATCATTGTCGTTAATTTTCATGAGAATCTTGCAAGGAAATTTTTTATTATGCTTCAATTTAAGGTAGGTTTCTATTGAGAACCGCTCTTTCTGTGAATAAAACATCACCAAATCAGCTTCATTGAATACCTAATTTTGTTAGTGAGAATATTTTATAATTTTGTTCTACTTTTTACTGGCCTACAACTTTTGTCTCACTTGTTGTTGCAACTATTGATGTAGTCTGTAAATGCTTCCCCATCATCATTGATTCTATCCCCAAGTGGTAGCTACATTAAATATAGGACACCCATAGGATTTCTACCATAAAAAACTTTAAATGAATATATACCTATAGATTTATTCGCTGAACTATTGTAGAAAAATTCTGCTTGAGGTAAATCCAAATCCCATTGGTTGTGTTTCTCTTCGACAATGCTCCAAAACAGGTTTCCAAAACTCCAATTTAATACCTCGTTTACAAATCTATTTGGGGGTGATATGCACTATTGAACTATAATTTAGTCCCCATTTTCTTCCATAAACTCCTCCAAAAGTTACCCAAGAACCGAGTATCTCTATCAGAGGTAATAGTTTTTGGAACACTATGCAATCTAACAATTTGAAAAAACAACAATTATGCTACCCTTGATGCATCACTAGTTTTCTTGCAAGTAATAAAATGAGAGATTTTAGAGAACCTATCAACAACCATAAAAATGGAGTCATTACATCACTATGTGTTTGGGAGCCCCAACACAAATTCCATGGTCATATATGTCCATGGGTCTGCGGGCACTGGTAATAGCATGTACAACCTTGTATTCTATTTGTTCTATTTATCCATTTGACAAATCCTACACCAAGCCACATACCTGGTTATATCCTTTTTTATCTTTCACCAATAATACTTATCTTTTTTAAGGCTAGCATCTTCTCCTTTCTAAAATGTACTACCAAGCCACTACTTTGAATTTTTATGATAATATTTTGTCTCATAGAACGAATTGGAATGCATAGTTGTTTACTTTTAAAGAGGTATAATCTTTCCTAAAATATTCACCCTGAATAAGATCCATGTTCTCGACAACTAGATTCTTAAATTGTTTCACAATCTACCATAAACCATTATCTGATGCATAGAGATCCTTCAATACATCCAAACTACTTAATTTTCCATGGTTTTCAGAAGAATAGTACACCAACTCAAAGCATCTGCAACCTAATTATTCCTTTCTGATTTGAGCTTCAAAATAAAGGAGCATCCTTGTAAGAAAGAGACCCATTTTGCACATATATTGATCAATTTCTTTTGTGTGCTTACATATTTTAATGCAATGTGATTCATAAATAACAAAAACTCTTTTGGCACTAAATAATATAAATATGAGGCACAACAATCTATAAATCATGACATAACTTACAAAATATTTCAAGATCAATTTTACTCAAGAAGATGATATGAAATAGTGAAATAAGGAGTTACAGTTGTATAATTTATTTCATTAATAAAAAATAATATGGATAATTGTTACAATGTAATGCAATGGCATTAATAGCTAGACAATTCAAATCCATGAGAGGTAATTCAAATTGATTAACTCAATTTGACTACATGGCTAACTGGTGTTAGATTTTAAACATTAAGCTAGCATTTCATTAGGATCTTTAACTGAGAGAACAACAAGGACATCAATCAAACACAAGAGACAATGAACATAGTGTTTTTCCTTGGGGAAACCATAAATGGAGACAACCCTGCAACTTCCTCAGAGATAGAATTAGCACTAAAGTGAAACCCAAAACAGTAAGATGATCTCCCGACAACAGTAACCTTCTTTCTATCTATCCCCAGTGTCTTCTCCTTCCTCAACTATGCGCTACACTTGAGTGTGGATGAGATGTGTGATAAATAGAGGGGTCACCTCTCTATTTATACTAATTCTTGACATGACTAAAAACCTACTAGGGATGACTTCACTAGGTGAGTCTAATAACCCTAGTGCCCCGAAACTGCAGGGACTTTAACCCTTAGACAATAGGAGGGTTACCCACCTTGACTTGACATGACTTGTTTACATTATAGAAACTTCCCGATAGGAACATCGGGGCATGACATGACTCAAGTACATTACAAATACATCCCGGAATAAACATCGGGTTACAATACATAAGAAATACAAGTGAATACATTCTGAAGTTACAATTATGTCAACACTCCCTCTTAACTAGGAAGGTATTCTCTCGACACAATTTTCATCATTGGTCTTCTTCTCTAGGTCATCTTGTCATCTTCATCTTCAAGTCATATTCGTCTTCAAGTCATATTCATCTTCAATTCATCTTCATATTCGAATCATCTTCATCTTCAGATATGGATCATTACTTAATCTGGATCATCATCACTAGATCTGGATCATCACTCGATCTCGATCATTTCTGGAGCATCATCTCTGGATCTAGATCATCCCTCAATCTGGATCATCTCTGCTAGATCATCAACACTGAATCTTCACAGGTGCTATCTCATGATTCTTCTTGTCACTAGAAGTTCTACAGAGACAGCCCTTTTTCATGCTGGATGTAGGCCTAGCCACCATGTAGGTCTTCTTCAACACTTATATTTGTCACTTAAGTCAGAATGGCCCACCCAACACTTACATCTGATCATGTAGGAACTAATCCTATAATCATATCAGAAAGGCAAAGCCCAGCACTCACATCTGACCATGTGGTAACATATCCCACAAACCTATCAGAAAGTCCTAGCACTCACATCCATTCAACCAATGATCGAAATGGCCCAGCACTTACACTTGGCCATGTGAGGAACCAATCCTCCATGCCAAAAGGATCTACACATACATATGACAACCAATGTCAGAAAGTCTCTTCCACTTACATCCGTTCAACCAATGATCAGGAAAGGCACAGCACTTACATATGTTCAACCAATGATCAAGAAAGGCTCGGCACTTAGATATGTTCAACTAAAGATCAAGAAAGGCTCTGCACTTACATTTGACACATAGGAGGAACCAATCCAACATGCATGTTCAAAAAGGCATGCACTCACATATGATCTTGTAGGAACCAATCCTACAGTCATATCAGAATGGCCCCTAGTCCCAGACTAAGCTACCTGGTAACTGACCAGGTGCCTCCATTCACCTAGAGAATGGCATTTTCCCTTACATCTGACCTACTCATCAGAATGGAAAACACTCACATCAGACATGGAAGGAACCAATCCTTTCACCATGACAGATTGGCTCAGCCCTTAGATTTGACCTACTCATCAGAATGGCTGTGGATTCAGCACTCATATCTGACATGGAAGGAACCAATCATCTCACCATGACAAAATGGATCAGCCCTTACATTTGACCATGGAAGGAACCAATCCTATCACCATGTTAGAATGGATATGGGTCTCATCACTTTCCCTTGGAGGAAACCTCAATTTGGAGAACACCAAGCTTCTCCCTAAAGTACTCGAACTTCACCCTAGCCAATATCTTTGTCAACACATTATCTATCTATTCCTCCATCGCAACATACTAGAGCTTCATTGCTCCCTTCTGCACCATATCCATGATATAGTGATACTTGATCTCGATATGCTTCGACTTGTCATGAAACACTAGATTCTCTGATAACTTCATGCAACTCTGGTTGTCACAATGTATACAAGTAGAATCCATCTGGAGATCAAATAAATCAAACAGTAGCTTCCACAGCCATACTGCCTCACAACTAGCTGAAAAAGTTGCGACATACTTTGCTTCAGCTATACTTAGTGCCACACACGATTTCTTCCTGCTAAACCAAGAGATCACACCTAATCCTATACTAAAGCAACACCCTGAAGTGATCTTCCTATTGATGGCACTGCCTGCCGAATCTGAATCAACATAACCCTCCAGGATAATCTTTTGATTCGCCTCGTAATTGAGCCCATAATCAATTGTACCCCTCAGGTACCTTAGAATGTGCTTTGTAGCAATCAAGTGAACATGTCTTGAATTTGTCAAGAACTGGCTCAAGGTGTTCACAGCAAAGCAAATATCTGGTCTCGTGTTCGTCAGGTACATCAAGGACCCAATCATCTGATGATACATTGTAGCATCAACTGCTTCTGATGAAGCATCGCTCAATAGCTTCAGGTTCGATGCCATAGGTCTGGCCATAGCCTTGCAGTCCATCATCCCAAAGCTATTTAGGATCTCTACTGCATACTTCCCTTGTCTAAGGAAAATCCCATCTGCACTCTGCCACACCTCCATGCCTAGAAAATAATACATCATACCCAAGTCCTTCATTTTGAACTCGGCAGCAAGATTTCTCTTCGTATCAACAATCAAACCATCCATACCTATTACAAACATATCATCTACATATAGTAGAAGCATCATTGGGTTGCCATCTTCAACCTTGTAGTAAAGGTTGGAATCTGCTTTCCTCTTGGTAAAGCCCAAACTAGATAGAAAGCTATCAATTCTGTTGTACAATGTCCTGGGTGCCTGTTTCAAACCCTACAGGGCTTTCTTCAATCTGCACACATGAGAATCCATGTCATGTGTATCAAAACCGAGTGGCTGTTCTACATACACTTCCTCTTCCACTACACCATTCAAGAAAGCAATCTTGACATCCATTTGGTGTATCTTCCATTTCATTACTGCAGCCAAAGTAGGTACCGATCTGATGGAAATGTATCTGGCTACAGGTGCAAAGGTTTCTTCATAATATATTCCTTCTTTCTGTGAGAAATCAAGAGCCACAAATCTTTCCTTATATTTCTCTATGCTACCATCTACAGCATGCTTGATCTTGTAGATCCATTTGGAAGTTACAACCGACTTCCCTTCTGGTCTTGGGACAACATACCAAACATCATTCTTCATGATCGATTGATACTCTTTGATCATAGCATCCTTACATTCTTTCTGTTATGCCGCTTCTTCATAGTTGGAAGGTTCTTTATTGATAACATCACATAGTAAAGCTACATATCTGGAGCAAGATCTGGTTCTCTTTCTTTCTTTGTGATTCTCTTCTGGAGCCCCATATCTTTCTGCACCTTGGATAACTTCTTGTACCCAAGCAGGTTTCCTATTGTGAGGATTCTTTTCTGGAGGCGGATCTATAATTCTTTGTGGTTCTTCAAATTCTCGATCTTCTTCTTGAATTTCTTCATTCATGGTTGTATCATGAATTCTGGGTGCTTCTGCTTCTTTCGTATCTTCAACAGGTCTCTTTCTGTATTTTTTGTAAGCTGTGTCTTCATCAAATGTTACATCCCTGCTGATATCAATCTTCTTGAATCCTGAGAAGTATATTCTGTAAGCTTTCGAGCTTTCAGAGTATCCCACAAATATACCCTTCTTTCCCGAAGGATCTAGTTTTGTTCTATTTTCTTTTGGTATGTATCTGTACACTGGATAGCCGAATATTCTGAGATGGCTGACTTCTAGTTTCTTGCTGCAGAAGACTTCTTCAGGAGTCTTGTTCTCAAGTACTTTGTGTGGAGTACGGTTCTGTACATACACTGTTGTTTTGGCTCTTTTTTCCCATAGATGCATAGGAAGATATTGATCATGAAGCATTGATCTCACAGCTTCCATGATGGTTCTATTCTTCCTTTCCACAACTCCATTCTGTTGTGGATTGTAAGGAGTGGACAAATCCCTCTTAATCCCTTATTCTTTGTATAAGTCTTTGAATCCGTTTGATGTGAATTCTCTGCCATTATCTGATCGAAATTTTTTTATCTTCTTTTCTTTGTGGTTCTCGATCAAGGCTTTGAATTCCTTGAACTTGCTGAAAACTTCATCTTTGTTCTTCATGAAGTAGATCCATGTCTTCCTAGAAAAGTGATCAATGAAAGAAACATAGTATACATACCTGCTTAGTGAAATTGATGACATTGGTCTGCATACATCGGAGTGGATGATTTCCAATATTCCTTTTGCTTTGCTTTCGCTACTTGGAAATGTCTTCTTTGTGTTCTTTCGTTTTGCACATCCTTTGCAGACCCCTTCATGTTTTGCTTGAATTTCTAGAAGACCTTCAACAGCTTTGCTTGCAAATGGTAGTGTTCTATAATGCACATGTGCAAGCCTTCTATTCCAATTTTCATTTGGCTTTACTGTGTCATGGACCATAGCTTGTTCTAGATTCCCCTTCAGCTTGTATAAACCTCCTTCTTGTTCTCCAATCACTATTGCATCATCAATAGTCTTTCCTCTTGGCCACATGAGGACTTGGCCATCTACAAATGCAACCCTCATGCCTTTTGCATCTAATGCTGATATGGATAGAATATTCTTCTTTAGTCCTGGTATAAACAAAACATCTTTCATTTTTATAGAATTTCCCGAGTCTAGCTTGTAGGAGGATTCACCACTACCTTTTATGGGATATTGGTACTCATCCCCAAGATTCACCTTATGGGGTGAATTATGTTTGGATAGGTTCTCAAAGGATTCCTTGAAACATTTCATGTGCTTGGAAGCCCCACTGTCAATAAGCCAATCTTTGATTCCATGAGTGACAGTTCCTGTTAGAGAGGAGATCAGAACATATTCATCTTCACTTGAAGAGTCTTCACTTTCTCATTTTACTCTCTTCCTGGGTGAATCATCATCCTCAATAGTGTGAGAATGATGTATTCTTTTCGAGTTCATGTTCTTCTTGGATCCATTCTTATTCTTGGGACAATTTTTAGCAAAGTGTCCTACTTCATCGCATGTATAACATCTGAGTCTAGATGGATCCCTTCTTACAAAATTATTTTTCTTATGAGAATTCTTAACTTGGTGATGATGATTTTCCCTTCTTCCTTTATTGCAGTGTACTGTGAGAGCTTCATCTTCACTTCCCATCTTTTCTTCTTGAGCTGCTATCCGAGATTATTCTTGAGAAAATTCTTCCCACAGTATACTAAACTTGACCAACTTCTTTCTAACACAGATTCCTTGGATGAAATAATCCCATGACCTAGGGAGGCCATTCAATGTTGTCATCACAATTTTTGCATTCTCCACTTCTTCATCTATAGCTTCTAGTTGTTCTTGTATCTGGGATACCCTTGTGAAATATGACTGGATGGTCTCCTCATTCTGAATCTTGACATTCTTCAATTGGTTCCTTAGAGTCATCTTCTGATTGATGTTCTTCCCTTCAAACATTTTGGTTAGGGCATCAAACATGGCTTTAGGTGTCTTGATGGAGGACACCTGAGGAATGAGGTGATCCTTGATAGAATCTGCAATGATCCTCTTTTCCATTACCAACTTATTCTTATGTAAGGATTTGGCCTCATCTCCCTCTAGAACTAGAACCTCCTCACTGATATAGGAGTCCAACTCATTTTCTTCTAGGACTAGGGAGATCCCATACTTCCAAGCTCGAAAGTTATCAGCTCCCTCAAGATTTTCATCAAGCTTGGTATGATGAGACATCTTAACTGAGAACCTCAAATGGAAATACAAAATATTTAGATCTTACTAGGTCAAGATGTCAGATTTGGATTTGGAGCTGAAATCCTACAGTGCTGGTTCAGGAGCAGATTAGGGTTTTGCTTTTTCGGAGTTCTGTCCAACCAAATGCTTTGAATGTAATCCCTAACTTCAATTTTGGGGAGGAGATCAATATAGGCCTGGGATCACTGAAAATTTCCACTTCTGTGAAAAGCCCTAATTTCTGGCAGTAGTGTCGAGTCCAAAACTGAAAAAACCTCAGAATTGGATTTTGCATTGACAGAAAGATGCACCCTAGGGAGGAGAGTAATTCCACCCTACTTTTTTCTGAAAATCTGCTGAGAGAGATCCAAAAACTAGGAATCCGTATTTCCCGCATCTGCATAGTGGCTTCTTCTCAGGTTAGTTATGATACCATGTAAGATTTTAAATATTAAGCTAGCATTTCATTAGGATCTTTAACTGAGAGAACAAGCATAGCAATAAAACACAAGAGACAATGAACATAGTGTTTTTCCTCGAGGAAAGCATAAATGGAGAAAACCAATAGAATCAGCACTAAAGTGAAACCCAAAGTAGTAAGATGATCTCCCGACAGTAGTAACCTTCTTTCTATCTAGCCCCAGTGTCTTCTCCTTCCTCAATTATGCACTACACTTGAGTGTGGATGAGATGTGTGATAAATAGAGAGGTCACCTCTCTTTTTATACTAATTCCTGACATGATTAAAACCCTACGAGGACCGACTTCACTAGGTGAGTCTAATAACCCTAGTGCCCCAGAACTGCAGGGACATTAACCCTTAGACAATAGGAGGGTTACCCACCTTGACTTGACATGACTCAAGTACATTACAAATACATCCTAGAATAAACATCGGGTTACAATACATAAGAAATACAAGTGAATTCATTTCGAAGTTACAATTACATCAACAACTGGAAGTTTCTAAATCACTATCGGAGCCTAAGTAGCTATCTCCAATTGTCTAATCCAGTCTCTCAATTGGTTATAATCAGTTAAATTAGTCTAACTGATGTGGTAGGTGAGAAAAGGAACCTTCCCACATGCATCCATGAAAAGAATGGACCTAACTCAACATGTGGACATATAACTGAATGTAACTGAGTCATAACTAGGCTTGACTAGTTACCAACTTCCAACAACTGAAGGGGGTTGGTGCCGACACTCCCAGTGGCACCTAAATTGTAGGGATTGGTCTATGATGTGCCTAAACTGATGATCCAAGTATAGCCAGTTCCAATTAGCCTCTATCGATGTTTGCCACACTATAGTGACCAGTACATGTGGCCCTATTATGTTAAGTGGACCCAATGTTACTAGTGGACCCAATAATGACTAAATGACTCCTAATTTAGGAAAGATTGGCTAGTTTGGATAAGGGAAGATTATAATCATAACATGCCCCCTAAATCCTAACTTGGACAACTGTGGTCCCTCGAAACAAGGCCAAAAGTCACCCATATACAATTTAAAAGACAAAAAGTAACTACTTAATACAACCAAGGAAATGGGGAAAAACCTCATGGGAAAAATACCCCCCCTCAAACTAAGAAGGTAGAATCAGGATCAAGCTTTCATATCAAGAGAAAAATTCTTCTTAAATAAGAAACTTGAGAAAATTTTGTTGCAACCTTCATCTCTGTGGTGTAGCGGAGCAGCATGCTTGTTCTTCTGTCCACAGGTATCCTAGGGCATGGCATGTGAACTTCTCCATCCAAACTAAATCATTATTTTTGGAGGAATATTCCTCTTTGGAAGAAGAATAAAATGCTCAATTGAATCAGAAATACAGACAACTGCAAGATGAAAACTGGACCCATGTAGAGAAATTGAAATCAACTGATAAGAGAGAAAACGTTCTTCAGAATTCGAACCATGCGAGGAACACCCAAGGAATTGATATATTGCAGCCTTGAACATCGAACCATGTGAGGTAAAATAGGCCCCAAGTGTTAGCAGAAAGTGTCCATATGAATGCAAAATGTCTCCATCTTTACTAGTTTTGTAAGGACATGAGCATGTGATCAAATAGATAGGTGGAAAATACCTGGGGTTGTGGAGAGCAGATGCTTGAGTTCCATAATCTGATATAGATTCATAAATAACAAATGATTCACAAAATATAGTATCAGCAAACTCATAAGAGGAAACTGACATCAAATCCCAGTAACAAGTTTGAAACAGACTTGTGGTACTTGATTTGTCACACCAAAATTGATGAGACCAGCTATAAGCATGACTGAAGGCTTTTGGAATTCAAAACTTGAACCAAATAATATCATATCAGATCCAAATAATATCATATCATATCCACATAAGTTCAAATTAGATCCAAAAGTGTGGAATTTCATCAAATCCCCAGCAACAATTTTGAAGGAGATCATATCATATCCAAATAGGTTCATATCCAATCCAAGAGTGTGCTCCACCGAGATGGTATATCCACAATTTTCTCCTTCTTCAAAATTCATAGTATTAGTGCATGCAATCATGTAGGAATTTGCTAGAAGATCTATATCAATAAGAGTGAATGTATTACTCCTATAATATGATATTATTTCCAAAAAATACAAAGTATTACTTTTATGCACACCAGCAGCAACATTAGAGAGAGAAAGATCAAATTCCTCTTTATTTTTTGAAGCAATCACTGATAAACTATGCACATAATTTAACATAGAAGAATCATTGGAGAATGTTTGCATAGAATGGAAGGAGATTTTTTATTCAATAACAAAGATCCAAATGCATTATTCTAGATCAGCCATATGAGAAGATGATATATCAGATATCTCATAAACTCTCGGAGCAGCAGGAGAAAGAGTCACTCCAAGGTGACTTTCTTCAATTCGAATTAACTGTGTGGAAGATTATTCTTCTTCATCATCTTGAACAACTTCATAAGAGAGATTAGAGGATGATACTTTTGAATAAATAACTCTTGTGGTGCTGGGTGTGATCTCCAAATTGCTATTATGATTCTCATTTTGCTTGCCAAAGTGTCTATCCAATGTTTTCCAGAGATCCTTTCTGTATTCAGCAAAAGCAATAAGGTAGTGCAAGCTTGGAGAAAGGGCCAGACATATTGTTCCAAAATCTCTATCACCATCATTTAGCCAATCATTCTCATATTCATAAGACTCTTTACCAAGTCCAATAGATACCGCATAGAGATCTTGTCTCTTTAGAGATGAAATAATCTTCAACTTCCATTCTGAATATCTTGTGGACGGAGTAAGAAGATGAACTGATAATCTCGAATCCATATGAAATTGTACCACTAGTTAGATAAAAAAACCAAATTAAGGTAAAAAAACCTGCAATTTTGGAGTTTGCATCACACCTGGCTTAGTCAATCAAGAAAGATTGATCAACAATTTCTACTTCCAAGAATTATCTGGTAAACTCTCCGCTTCTGTTGCAGAGATGGAATGCTTTTGAGCTTTTATCTCAAATTGCTTCATTGATCTAGAAATAAATCTAGAAAATAATTTCCTTGTCCTTTCATGCCTATGATACCATATAAAATTGAGGCACATCAATTTTACTCAAGAAGATTATATGAAACAATGCAATAAGGAGTTGCAACATTATGAATTGCTTTCATTAATCAAAAAAAATCTAGATAATTTTTACAATATAATACAATGGCATGAATATCCAGACAATTCGAATCCATGAGAGGTAATTCAAATTGATTAACTCAATCTGACTGCATGTCTAATTGGAAGTGTCTAAATCACTATCGGTGCTTAACTAGCTATATCTAGTTGTCTAATTCGGTCTGTCAATAAGTTATAATAAGTTAAACTAGTCTAGATAATGTGGTAGGTGAGAAAAGGAGCCTTCCCACATGCATCCATGCAAATAATGGCACTAACTGAACTGTAGGACATCTAACTAAATGTAACTAACTCATAACTAGGCTTCACTAGTCACCAACTACCAACAACTGAAGGAGGTTGGTGCTAGCACTCCCAGTGGCCCCTAAATTGTAGGGATTGATCTAGGATGTGACTAAACTGATGCATGAAAGTGCATTCAATTCCAGTTAGCCTCTATCGGTGTTCCCGACACTCCAATGGCTGGTACATTTGGCCCCATTAGTCCAAGTGGACCTAATGTTACTAGTGGACTCAATAATGACCAAATGACTCCTAAGTTAGGAAATATTGACTAGTTTCAAAAAGGGAGGATTATAATCCTAACAAATAATCCCTCCAACATTGCAATGCTTGCACAAATGCATAAAATTCTACATCATATGTGGAGTACTTCTTTCTTACCTCATTCAATTTTTTTGCTAAAAAAGGCAATTGGATTACCTACTTGGCTAAGTATAGGTCCAGTTCCTACATGTGAAGCATCATAGTCTACCTCAAATAGTTTACCAAAATATGGCAAAGCCAATATAGGTGCCTCAATTATTGTAGTGGGGATTTCTCTCATACTACGTGCAAAATAACCTACCCTAGATTGTCCAGATCATAGGTTAGATTTAAACAATGGAAACGGGAAATAAGAATAACAGTAATCATATTTTTTAGATTTTTTCAAATATATTCTATTATCTATCAAACATAAAAGTATTCATGCCTTTTTCTGCAATGTGGGCCACCATATCCGTCTGAGGAAAAGGTCTCGCAGCTCCATGGTTTGGGTCTCTAGTCTCTTCCATGAATGGTTGTCAAATGGGGAATGGATACAAATGGGTATGGAGCTAGCTCAACATACATTGTGGGAGATCATATGGAAATATATGAGAATAATGGCATAAAAGTATGTTTCTGGAATGGCCAAAAATCTTAGGGATGTGAAAAAAAGTGTTTTGGGGGAGGCCTTCCCAATGTGTTGATAGGATGGTCCAAGGTTTTTTGACCCATGGTATTTTATTGTCCATGGTATTTATCTATGGTATTTTGACCCATTCTCATTTTTAGGGTTTTTTAGTCCTTATTGGAGAGAGTGGGATAAATCACAACAAATGCTCAACTTTCCTTCATTTATCGGGAAGGAATAATAATGTTTTGGACCATATTTGGTGGAAATTTAGTTGTGAAGGTCAAAATGGAGGAAAGAATGGTGGGAATATGATGTATCACTATTTTTTAGACCATGGAGACCTAGGTGAAAATTTTTTGGTGTTAACATATTTCCCCCTAATGTGTGAGGGCAGGATCTCATCGTATCGCCGATAGACATCATAGGATCAAGGGAAAATGGTGACAATGGTGGAGAGACTGGAAAGGACTGTGGAGGAGTGGAGTCTCCTTGTTCGAACTACTGTGTATTTTGGTTTATATTAATTCTAAAAAATGGATGAGGTACATATAATCTCATACATGTATATGGATGAGGTGGCATACCCATGCTCGTAATAATGTCAAAAACTAATAATCGGGATCAAGGCTCAAATAATGGGAGCTGATAAATACATATACAACTTGTGATACATAATGGTGGCCTCAATGGGAGGCTGAGTACAAACAATGATATGAAGAACTGATACATAAGAACAATGGATTTCTCATAGAATGCAATATCATGACAACTGATGCTCTGCTAAGTCTGTAGGTGTAGAAGTATGTATGGGATCAATGACTGAGAGTGAAAATATATGAGGTACAATAAACAACATCAAATACTGTAGATACACAGAAGCATGACACTGAGGGGCTTCCGAAAACTGTTGCCAACGCAGCCCAAAAATCACAAGGGACATGAAACTGTATGGGTCCCATAATATACTCACCAATGTGCTAGAGTCAAGTGACAACCGGGGTCTTCGACCAAATAGTGAAGGAAACAATAAAATATATGAATCTCAATTATGCAATGATGTAGCTTAAGTCGAGCACGTGAGAGAAAACCAACTGGAAAGGAACTAATGAATCATTTCAAGTGGAACAAGGAAATCATCAACGAGGTGGATGAAACTAGGATAAAGGGATCTTTGGGTTTATCCTATGGAATATATGTATTGATGTCGACAAATGGAGACCTGCAACTAACAAGGAAATGATGTTTCCTTGACAAAAGCGCAAGGAGGATAACTAGAGATGTGGAATAGTCCGGGGACTCAGAAAGTAAATGGGGAACATGGGAAGGGGTGTACGAGGGACTCAAAATTCCTTTGTTCAGAGTATGACAACATGGATGACCTAGAAACAAATTAAATTGACTCATGGGAAAGGGATCATAGTTGTGAAACTAGGAAGACAAGTGCAATGGGAAATACTTGGGGGAGTAACTGGAATAGTAATATCTAGGGGATCCAAGGGAGACTCATCGTAGAGTACTATGAACAAAGGTGACCCAATGGGTGGAAGATTCCATAATGTGAGATCATATGTGATATGCGGGGGTGCCAAAAGAGACCATTTGGGCCTTCTTCATAGTTTAAGGAGGGAGAATAAGGGATAGAAGTATGGTCGATATGATACTATCTTGTGAATTTTTGTCGAGCCCGAGATGGTAAATGCTCAATGGTGTTTTAATTTTTAGAGAGTCTAAAAATAGGAAAAAGAATTCAGTGTGGTGTCTTTTTGGTATGGTAGTCTCCTAAGCCCGAAAAAGGATAAAAGTCTACAAAGGAGAGATATCCTAACCGAAAGGGGTAGAGAGACTTCTTTACCATGGGTACTCCAACCAGGATGGAAAACCTTAAACCTATACTAATTGGATGGTAATTCAAATAATTTTATGAGCATGAATGACACCAAGTTTGCTCGGTAATATTTTATTGATGAGAGGGCTTGAAAAGAGCTTAAAGAAAACCCATAAATGAAATTTTCCGTATAGTACAGTCCCAAGGTCCAACAAAGCATAAAAGGATACAAAGGGAAATGTTCCTAGATGTAAATTGCCAAGGTGGTCCTCTTCTTTAAATAGTCTATGTAGTTCAAAAAAGGAGAAAACGAGGCCACACAGACACCCTTTCAAATACTTTTACAAGCACGAAAGGAATCAAGCGTGCTCGACAATATTTTCATTCTTTTAGGAGTCAGAAAATCCATAATGGTCAGTCAAGCAAGGAGGAAGTGTTCAATTTACCAAAAGAGGTTATGTAGTGAACACGGTTGATGATGACTAATAGTGGAACACTGGTGTGCTCTCCTTGTGGGACGATTGATGGTGGTAAAAATAAGGCCAAGTTTTCAGTATGGATGTAGCGGATGGCTCGTGACCATGCCAATGTGTACAAGGTATGATTCGCGTTGTGACACACAAATCGAGGTGAAAATGAGAAATGGACCATAAAATCAATAGGAGAGCATGAGACATGGGCCTTGTCAAAGGATAGTGGACGAAAAACTTAATCTGATGCTACAAACAATGTACAAAGCAAACGTTGGATGGCTATTCGGCGCACAAACGAAAAACTAGACGAAATGGAGGCCTATAAATAGGGGTAACACATGACATGTGTCATTTTCACTGTGCAATGTTGAGTTGGAGTGGAGGGCCCCTGAATCCGATGATGTGAACAATGTACAAAATAAACATTGGATGACTCTATGGTGCACGAAAGAAAAACTAGAATGAATGAAAGCCTATAAATAGGGGGAACACATGACATGTGTTATTTTCACTATGCAATGTCGAGTTGGAGTGGAGGTCCCCTTAACACAATTGTTTATTTATTCCCACTAGAATGGTGTTTTTACAAACTATGACTTGCAAGTAAGAGTGCTCATCAAACCCATATTTTTTAGTGGTTTAGTTTGTAATTTTCCTCACTCTAGGGGCCATGGTTGCACCTGAAGGGTTCTCTGGGTCTGGTCAGAATTTTTGAAGGAAAAGCCGTGACCCAATTCATACTTACCAGGGAGACAAGTGCATCTCAGTCTCACCTATCAAGGAGACAGGCGCAACCCAGGTTGCACCTATTCAAGATAGGAGTGACCCAATCAAACGTGTTCATCCCTTTTGTGTGATTTCGGTCACACAAAAAGGCTGAACAAGCATGGCTTATCCCATAATGAGAATTTGTGTGTAACTGGGTCTGAAAGGGACTGCATATATGTGTAGGATGCCTTGAGTTTCATGGAGAGAGCAAGACATTGGGGACCTTTGAGAGGAGGTTGATGATGATGGGGCAATACATGATACATTCACCTGGTGTGGGTTGTTAATGTTCTTCTAGATCCAATTGATGTGTTCACCAAAAATGTTGTTGGACAATATGGTGAGATATTGGGATTGAGATGTCGAGTGTTTCATCATACAAGGTGATCATTTGGAGGTAACCCTCTGATATGTGTATTTTTTTACTGGCCTTCCACTACTGGGTGTGATCAGCAACACTACGTCGAAGCTCCCAAGGGGGGTGTTGATGGATGAACTTTCCTCCAGGCATTGTTATGCCTCAACATATGTGCATAATTCATACATACTAGTGTGTGACATCAAGAGTCTAGATACTCAACAAGTGGCAACCATGGTGTTACGCATACTGGGATTGATGGGGCTGCACAAGATCTTAGGCATACAACTGCTGATGGTGGAGAGTTTGCTAAGAGGTTCTAACTATAAGGGGGCCCATATGTACATGATTGTAGTCTGACGTGGGCTGAATCATGCCATCTTGGTTGGTGGGGAGTTTTTTCCCTTCCTTCTTTTGCTCATTTTTGTTTGAGCGACTACCTACACTACGACTGCATGTAGAGGTGCATGATGGGGGACCTCGCGAGCCTTACATGATGAGGTGTTGTGAGATGATGATTAGATAGGGAGGTGGCTTGGTGGGTCACTTCTTCACTCAAGATATTTTTACACAGTGGCAGTAGCTTCTAGTCCTCCTAGAAGACTATCCATATGTTGGGACTGATTACCGAGGAGATCAGGAGATGCCTCGATCTCCAGGGCAGGTCTGGGGACCTGACAAGTCGTATACATGATTCTTTATGGTTTCATTCATATATAGTGTGCTATCACAGTGGTATCTATATCATATGTGTGACATATACTGATGAAATATTGTGTGTATGTGCAGATGTAGGACTGCACCCTCCAGCGGGGTACCAAAGACGCAAGGGTAGAGTGGAGGGTTTAGATCGACTTGCTCATTGGAACATGAGGTGATGGAGTGCGACATTTGGCTCACTGTGGCTATATGTAGAGAGGTTGCTGGAGGGGGTCATTGATGATGGATGGAAGTACCTTGATGATGATCTTATCGATGCTTGATACATGGATTCTCTAGAGTGGATCTCTCTCATGAGGAGGATCGCGGTTATTGATAAGTATGTCAAAGTAGCGGCACATGGTGGCATGCCGATGGAGTAGGAGAGATTCGAGGAAGAGGAGGACACTGAGTCAAAGGAGGATAAATCAGACTAGCAGCTTGTGATCCTACGTACAATGTGTTTGACCATGGATATTTTTGTATGATATGTATGATCAGACGAGAAATTCTGTGGAGATTCTCATTTTCTACTGAACATTATGATATGATATATATGCATGTGGATGCAAATTTTTTATGTATTTTTATGGGTTTTTATGAGTATTTTTATGATTATTCCTATATAATGTATATGACCTATGTAGGCATGACTATATAATGATGCATGATGCGGTGTATTTCCTATATTCAATGATTGATATGCCACTCTAGAACACCATTAGCCATTCGGTCTACTATACTATTGAGACTTATGGGAACATGCATGAATTAAATGGATTCAAAATTCCTAACCAAGTGTCTAGTCCACATGGACTTTCTAAAGAGGCAAGGATCGCGTACCCGATAGCAGTTATTCAACTGTGATGCAAGCACCTGGGATTCTAAGAAGACATTGAGGCAGTGAATACCCCAAGTGGAGGGCGGTAGACAAGAGACCAGCGAAACCATTGTATTCATCTTGGTTGTTGGTAGCAAGACCAACACACATTCCTTTGATATGGATCAACTCATGTGACAAGGAATAAATGACCCACGCAGTCGAGGATAGATTAGGAGACCATCTACTTGCTCGGTTAACAAAACCAACATAGCATAGCGATGTAGGATCCATATGAAACAACCAAGGAAACACACTGTAAGACTCATGGTAAAAAAAATGTAATATAATAAATAAAAACTAATGATACAAGGGTACTTATGGTGAGCAACTTCAAGCATAGAACATCTTGAGGTAGATCCCATTGTAGGGTTTCTTCAAGAGGTGACCATCAGAGTCAGCAAGGATATATGCTCCCTTACTAAGACATCGATGGATGAAAAATGGTCCATACCACATGGAATCAAACTTCCATTTCCCTATTTTATCATTAGCATGGTTGTAGATGAGGACAAGGTCCCCCTTGCTAAAGGTGTGGGGATGGTGGGAGTCATAGAGGTACTTGGACTGAGACTTAGCTACTTTGATCATTTGGAGAGAAGTACAATGGTCCTCATTGGTATGCTCAAGAATAAGTATGCATTGTTCTAATGGTGAAGTGTCAGTTAGAAGTTTGGAAACAAGGCAGGGCAACAGAATCTGGAATATGATGGGAATAATTGATTCCACACCTTGGACTAAGTGAAATGAGGTAAAACCAGTGGCAGTTTTAGTCGATGTCTGATAGGCCCAGAGGGTGGAAAAGAGCAAGTGGTTCCAATTGTACTTATGTTTTTCTACCATCTGTTGGAGCATCGTTTTGAGGATCTTGTTGAAAACATCAACTTGGCCATTTCCCTAAGGATAATAAGATGAGGAATACGGGTGTTCAAACTTCAACATGGTGAATACTGCTCTACAAACAGCGTCCTCAAAATGAGAACCATGGTCTGGGACTAATTGCTGGGGTAAACTAAAATGTGTGATAACGTGGTTAAAAAGGAAACATGTCGCAGTGTCATCCTTACAATTGAATGTAGGAATGGATTCGACCCACTTGGTGAAGTAATCAACAACCAGAATGATGTATTTATGGCCATCGACCAAAGGAGGATTACAAGTCATGAATTCAATTGCCCATTTGTAGAAGCAACCGACTGTGATGATAGGATGTAGCGGCATAGGAGGAGGGCCTTGATTTTGGGGGCAAAAAGATAGAAATTGCGGCAGTGTTTAACTACATGGATGCAATAGACGAAGAGGGAGGGCCAGAATTAACTGGCGTAGAGTATCTTTTGAGCAGTGGCCAAACTGAATACATGGCCACCACAGAATCCACTATGAGAGTCATTCAGGACTTGTTTGGCTTCATCGTCGGTGAGGCAATGTCACAGTATGGTGTCGACACTGCGGCGATACAAGACATCTACAATGAGGAGGTATCGAGCAACTTGGTGATGGATGTGATGATGATATTCTCGACTTAAATGGGGCCCAAATTTCTATGTGCATAGTTACAGGAGGATGTCCCCATACCATGGGTCTACCATAGAGATGAAAAATAGGAATTCGTCAGGAAGATTGATTGTGATAGGTGGTGAGGTAGACGACGAAGGGAGGTCTTCCATCAAGGAAGGTAACACTAAATATTTGGTTCTTTATTCCATATCATACTCTTGAAGAATGAAAATCCACTTGGCAATGCGACCTTGGATAAGGCAGCAGCTCAAGAGATAATGCATGGGGTTGGAATCATCCACAACGTGAGTTTGGCTCAAAAGGATGTAGTTGTGTAGCTTTTGTACTGAAAAGACGACAGTGATGGCCATATTCTCTTCGTGGGATTAACGTCAAGGTAGTTCAGAGAGATTATGAATTATGTAATAAATCACATGCTCTTGATGAGCATCATCTTATTGGACCAATACTACAGCGATAACATTCTCAGATGCTGACACATAGAGGATAAACTCCTTGGTGAAGTCGTGAGGAGATAGCAATGGAGTAGAAGTCAGAGCTTGTTTCAATGCATCAAAAATGCCTTGCACATTCTCATACTAAACAAAAGGAACGTTGGTACAGAGCAGGCGTAAGAATCCATGGACTTTCGTTGCATATTCTGGAATAAAACCACGAAGGAAATTGGCCTTGATTTGGAGGCTCTACAATTGGCGCAGAGTATGTGGGTGGGGGAGATTCAGGATGTCTTGAACCTTCAGAGGATCCATGGAAATCCATTTGTGAGACACAATGAATATAAGTAATCAACCAGTTGGGAAAAAAAGACACACTTGAGGGGGTTCAAGTGGATGTTATATTTGCGACATCACAGGAAGACTTTGTGTAAGTCATCCAAATGTCGAGAACACTTTCGAGATCGAGATGTGAGTTCATCTATATAGACCAATATAATGTGGATGAGGTCATGGAAGAAAAAGGTCATGGCTCGCTGAAAAAGTGGCTCCAGCATTTTTAAGGCCAAATGGCATGACACGATATGCAAAGGTGCCCCAGAGGTTAGTAAAAGTATTTTTGTACTGATCTTCTTTACGAATATGAATTTGGTTGTAACCAAAAAAACCATCAATGAAGAAAAATAATTCATGGTCGGTGCAAGCGTCAATGATCTAGTTAATGAATAGAGTGGGGAAGTTGTCTTTGGGACATGCCAAATTCAAGTCACGAAAGTTAGTACAGACACAAATTGTTCCTTGTTTTTTGTTGATGGGAATAGGATTGGAAACCCAAATGGTATACTGTGGGGGCCTTTGATAGGTGAATAGGTCATTACTTATGGTCAATGGGTGCAACACCAGGCCATGTTTCAATGCGATGTTCAACGATAGAAGGATCAATCCCATGCATCTTAGTATAGGACCAACTGAAGATATCATGGAGTTCCTGAAAAATTGCTTTGTATGAAGCAACTTCTTCAGGGGAACAAGAGTCACCAAGGGTAATGTCCTCAATCATCGCGAGGGTGGTTGATATATAGAATTTAATGGTTGGTGAATTTTTATCCATGTTACCCTCTTCAAAGGTGTCAGGTGTTGGAATAGGGTTTTTAAACCAGTCTACACTTCTACGAATCAAGTCTTTCGCTTCGACAGAGAATTCGTCCGACGATGAAGAAGGCATCATGGGGATGAAAAAGAAACGATGGTGCATATCATCCCAAGGATACTCAAGAGTCAAAAGAGCTTCAAGAATATCATCATTGTTAAAGGAGCACATTGATAGATCATATGGATCTTCAATGACCGAGGAGACAAAAGGACTACTGGAATTAGCTGAGATCATGTAAATGGTGGTAGTGGTGTCTGGGGAAGAAGCCAGAGGGTGGCTATCCTCAAGGAATTTGATGTTAGAATCACAGTAATTTTTGCGAAGGTTACTAAGGAGTGACCTATACTCAAACAAGTTTTGGAAATGGTGTGAATAATTACCATGTAGGCCACAAACTGCACATGGGTGGTTATTTTATAGCAATTTATTCTTAACCACAGGTATAGTTGGCACATTGACAATGGGGGTGTCGTAAGTCTCAACTATAGTGTGCATGTGGTTGTGAAGGAGAGGAAAATTGAGACAATTATGTGTTGCATGGCCTTGGACATCGCATAAAGCACATGTAGGAGGAGGACATGGTTCTGTCGGTACTTTGGGCCCCTTTCCCTAGCCTTATTGGGTGGAGTAGGGGAAGGATTGGAGGTAGGAGAAGTCATTAGTGTGCGAAAAGGTGGGTGCAACATCATCTCAATAGGTTGGACAGGAGTCAACATGACTTATGGAGTCCAAGGAGGGGTAGGTGGATTTAGGTACCACACAAGAATACCCAAAGTGAATCCTCATAGGTTGATAGTAGCCATGGCAGGTTTACTCACGATATTAGAAGGTGTAAAGAGGAAGGGAATCGTGTGTTCAGGGAATGAACCCCAATAATTCCTAGAGGATTGTGGTTGAGGTTGCGAGGATTTTGGAACGCTACCATATGTGATAGTGCACAAATACGATATATCAGTTGGTGGAGCAGGAGGTGGTAAAGACAAATAGATGTTTGTTATAGGATCAGTGGAAAACAAGACTGGGCAGATGGTAGATAGGGATGGTATAGAAATTTTGTCGATGGTAGTGTTCATAGTAGGAAGGACGTGTTCCAGTATGGCTGTCCCTTTTGGATCATAGTACATTAGTTGCTCGATGGTCATGATCTCCCCATCATGAGTGAACATCAAGAGTCTAAAGATGGTAGAAGAAACGACTCACATTGCATACATATAACTATGTCTTAGGAGGAGGTTGTAATCGAGTTGGGTGTTGACAACCTCAATTTCAATTAACATTGTTTTTTCATCTAACTCAATAGGGAAATTCATGAGGACGCCTTGGGGTTACGAAACATGGCCATCATAGGTGCAAAGAGTGGTCAAAGAAAATTGAAGGGTTGGGGATCCAATTTTCAGCCAAATGAATGTTGATATCACACGAGTGGATGACCCCTCATCAATAATGCATTGATGAATAATCAAATTTCAAATCGTGACCGAAACTTAGAAGGCAACGGATGATGGAATTTAGGGTTCTCTGTGATCTATTTTGAAAGTGATTAACCTAGAATCAGAGGAATCAATGACACCTAATGTGGATAAAAACGCTTTGCGTTGCAAAGGACAAGTTTTGAGAACTTCCAGAGCGGACATGGCTGAGGGAGAATGGGCCAAGTCGTCAACAATACTATAGTTGAGTGTAGCTCTAGAAGTGGAATTGTTCATGATGGGGTGTAAAGGGAACCACGGGACATTGGAAGTCTTGTCCATAGGGGGTCTCGAAAAATGCAAAGACATATCAGGAGCAGTGGAGGAAAATGTCGTAGAGGGATTAATGGTTTCCGCGGTGGAGCCATACTAGTTTTGTTGAGTTTGGAGGTTGACATCAGACAATAACGTCATGAGGAGATGGACACCAGGATCAATGGGTTGACCCAAAGTAGTGGGTGTGAGCATTTTTGGTACCAAGGGATGGGTTGCAAGCATCCCTTGGTTTGGTAGGGGGTTTTGGAGAACCATGGGAGGAGGACCCGATGCTGCTGGGTTAGGAGGACCCGGAGTAGCTACGTTGGGGTCACGTTGATTATCATTTTGGAGTAAATGGTGGATGCAATTCAAGTGAGGACATTGATGGGTATAATGGTAGTAAGTGTTACAGATGACGCATGGATGGTCAGTCTGAAACTGTGGTTAATTCCTAGGTCGAGGGGGATGCTGGGTATTCTATGCAAGGGTTTATATCTGTTATTGTTTGGAGGCTTAAGTTGTTGGCCACCTCCTTGAGGTTGGTTGTTCCCTGGGTTCCTACCTCTCTTGTTTCGTCCCTGCCCTTGTTGGTTACTAGGGGCAGGTTAATTAGGGAGGTTATGTTGTGCATAAACCTGCCCTAGAGGAGCAGGAGGAGTCAGGTACGGAGTAGGAGTGGGATGCACATTTGGGGGGTAATAGGAAGGAGCGGCTGGGGGGAATCCAAATCCACCCGACTGTCCATTACATGAGTGTGTCAAATAATTTGGTCTGTAGACATGAGGAACTAGTGCGATATGCACATAGGAAGGTGTGGCTCAAGACTGAGCTGTCATGCATGAAAAATAAGGGGTGTAACCTTATTGGGAAACACTTAGGGTGTTACTGAAATGGGGTGGCATCGAAGGAGAGGCCGATTAAAAGAGAGTGTGTTGGGAAATAGAGTCGATAACTCCATCAACATCATGGGATTCCCATGATGTATCTCGATGTGAGGAGCTAGCATGGGGAGCATCAGGTATAATGGGGTAGAGGTAGCTTGATTTGGTGTAGATGAGATCAAACTGTTATTCCTTCAGGATGGCTTCCTCCTTTGTTTGTGGGTGCTCAGATGCAATGTCCTTGGCAATGGGGGGGAGTAAGGTTTTCATAAACCAATCTAGGAATATGCTATTATCTAACTGGATCTTACAAAAATTACGACAACGTCGCCATTCATGGATATGATCCATGATATGGGTACTTGTGTTTTGTCTACAAGATAATAGAATTTCCTCACTCTTTCATATCGAATGGGTAACTAGAAATATTGTAGAAACATCGAGGCTAACGAGGAAAATTCTGGGTAGGTGGCATGAGGCAGTTCGATGTACCATTTGGCTGCAACATTTGTGAGTGTGAATTGAAACAACCGCAATCAGACAGAATCATCCACTATGTTGTTAGATGAACACCATAAGTGGAATGATATGATGTGGTTTTGGGGGTCCTCTACCTCCTTTCCCTCAAACTTAGGGATGTCTAAGGGGATTTTCGTAGGCATGGGAGGCCATAATGGGTTATGAAACATGGGATCATTGGTCAACCATCCCAAGTTGGGAAGATTTAGACTATCCATAAAAGGTAGACTAGAACCAAAAGTGGATAAGGAAGGGCCAGAAATGGTGCCAGAGGCAGCAGGAATGTAGTTCCCATTTGTAACTAGGGGTGGGTAAGGTTGACTTTCGATAATAGGAGTACTCACTGGGATGGTAGGAATATCCATAACGAAAGTTGAAGGGCCACTTCCCCCATCCATGAATGGTGCTATGGTAGGAACCACAGTGGGTGGAGTGGGGCCACCACTAGTGGGTAACGAACTAGAAGCAGTGTGTGCAGTGGCAAAGGGCCCACTAAGAGTAGGACATGTAGGTCCGACGGTAGGGATACCCATAATGATGGGTGGAATTGATACAATTCCACTATCAACCATCCCCCCTTGAAAGGGGTTAGGAGGTGCACCAACCATGGGGCTAGATGGGGCACTGAACAAGGTAAGTTTGGATTGATATGAATCCAATTCAGAATCATAGGTGGTATATGGATATGAATCTACTGATAGATGTCGAATGTGGATATGACGGTGACAGTTCAAGGAATCAAACTGGGGGGTTATGCCCCCTAAGTATATGTGATTAACGTGGTGGAGGTATGATGACATGATGGTGTGTTGTGTAATGAATAGAAACTCAAGAGTATCAACCACATGCTCAAAATCCCAACTACAACCGAGTGTGTAAAAGGAGAGTGTACAAATGGTGGCTCATAAGAAAAAATCAATATCTAAAACTAAACTGCAACATCAGGTTACAACAAGGCGAGTCTACAAAAAAGTGGCTATAAATACAACAAGAAGCACTACCTAGAATGAAAATGACACACAAATCTATAGGGTATGAGTGTAAGAAAACTCCTAACTACAAGAAGGAATCCCCTCACAAATTGTGTTCTCAGCAGGGTGATGAAATCCCGGCTAGACAATACAAAATGGAAGAAACATAGGCTAAGAGAATGCCACTACCAAGAAGGACCTGTTGGCACTGGGATTTTGAGCCCCCAAGGTTGAGCGAGGGGAGGCCGCTCCTAGGCAATAGCAGAACCACTTTAGACTTCACCTCCGGCTCTGTGCAGTCAAAGAGGGATCTCGCGTTTGTCACCGAAGTATGCTCTACATAAGGTTGTCAGTATTGTGTGTCACCAGAGTCTACTCCACATAGGATTTTCAATCAGCGTAATGAAGGGGCTAGGATTCTGAATGGGGAAAAGTATGTTGAGGAAGGTGCATGGTGGGATTATCGAGGGCAAGGGACCATGGTCAAATGGAGTCAAAACCTACACAAGAAACAATTACAAATGGAAAGAATGACATAAAATTGCAAACAGAGGCAATATAACTATTGATTTACAAATCAAGATATATTTAGCAGGCGATTTAGAGGACAAGAAGGGACAATCCATCGCATGGAGCACTGGCGAGATGAATTCCATGCAACTTTAGAAGAACCATTGATGAATTCCTGGAACAGCGGCCAGAGCATAACGAGTATGAATTCTAAACCAATATATCCTAAGTTGCAGACATGAAAAGCATTTAACAAAATGAAGTGGAAATGGGAAACAAATTTACACATAAAAGAAAGTATGTATTGGGAAAAACAACAACATAGGAATCTCTACTGTGAGTAATAGTCTTTCACTGTAATTTATTCATACACAGGTATCAAGCTTTACAAATGGGAGCCTTAGCCTGAGATTGTTCCCCAATCAAATTCACTAACTCCTTTATCCCTCTATTAGGAGCGTTTTTATACAATCCTATTGCTGAGACTACTGAATAAAAAAGTGTTACAAGTCATTATCATGCACTAACTGTACAAGGAGTGGAATATCACATGTTTTACAAATATGCACAACAAAAATCGTGGAACTGGCTGTTGCATTTGGCTTGAATAATAGCTTGACGTGCTCGGCTACCATGACAGATGATAAGGATGATGCCTCCCTCTCTTCCTGAAACATGTGCTTCCACCTTGTTCAAATGTAGCTTTCGGCATGGTCACATGCTGGAAAAGTGGTTTTCCTCCTTCGCTTGTCTAGTCACATCTATCACCTCATTCCTCACTGGTTGACACTGTTGTCCTTGGGATATGGAAGAAGGGCCATATTGCTTATGGTTGAGATAGACCTGTGGGGTGGTCTATCATTCTTGTACTCACCTCCAGTGAGGTGAGAACCCTCACAAGCACAAAGGTGTAACACATCTACACTAGCCCCATCACCCTTGACAAGTGTACTTCACAATCATAACGATGAGGGATTTGAGCCCCTGATGCTCCCATACGAACAAATGTTTACACAGGGAACAGTTAATGACTGTCCCCTTCTATAGAGGCTTTGGTGGGCACGACGGTATCAAGGGTTCCTAGAAAAACACTTACGGGAAGTAAGTGTCCAAGCCTCACGTCATTGGAGGTGCGGGTATCACATCTAGGCCCCGATGGCTGGTGTCACCATTGGCATGAAAATACCAAGGCGATGAGAGAGTGTGGAACCTTTTCACCAACCATCAACACCTCCAGATGAAAAATCTTTTCAAACCATATCTTCATCGTCAAACTCTATCAGGCCTCTGCAACTTCGTGGAGAAGTAGAACTTGGCTTCTAGAGATATGTTAGTTCACTCTTGTTGAACTAAAGGCAGTATTTATAGGGCTTCAGGATTGATCTTCACACAGGTTGGTCAACATTCCTGCACATTCTGTCATCAAGTGTATCTGGTCTCAACATGTGTGAAGACGTGAGTAGAGCAATCCTTTACTTGTTGGGGATCTAGTCATTTGATTTCACCGGCCATGGCGCCTTAATCTATGCTATGGGGAGTAGTTGTGGATGCCATCTGGTACTTTAGACCCATGCTGCACACTTCATGAAGTGGACGCTCCCAATTTTCTCTGTTCCTTTGGAGTGGGAAACGAAATGGTCTCCCGTGTCGCGTTGGATTTGCCTCGTGTGAGCTGCAGATTCGCCAGCTACTTTCCTCATTTCCGTAGACCATCCCACACAAAATACACCCATCCTTTTGTGATATGACTCTGCCATAGGGATGATTTCACCTCTACGTGTGCTACAAATGGCGTCAGAGAAATCGGCCAATCTGCGAGAGTGCAGATTACATGCATGAACGTCTCCTCCACGGTCATCTCCACACTGGATGGGAACTCTGTATCTCAGGAGTTTTATCAGCCGTCCAATCAAAGGAATATTTCATATCCACCATCCATGTTCCATTCACTCTGCTACCGACCTTTTCTCTTCTGAACACTGCAAGCAGTTCTGGATCACGAGACATTCTTAGCCATCAATCGAGATCGACCCTTCATGCATCCGTCGATCCGAGTGGGCCCCACAATTTTTTGCAACGGGAAACTCATATATTCATCCATGCTAGTTCTCCTTGTGAAATGAACCGTAGCCGTAGATTTATCCCCTTTTTCATTGTGGCCATTGATCTTTGCAACCTCTACACCTTTTCATGATTTGAGATTGCAGTTTTATCCGCACAAGTATGGATCACGAAATGACTTTGGGCCGTGGATCTGCCCCAAACTTCATCTCAACCATCGAAAGCCTCCAGTCTTTAACATGTATCTCGATCTGGGAAGGAATCTTTTGATCGTGCATGTTTTCTCATGTGAAGCATCTTGGAACTGTGGATCTTCCACCGATCAATCGTAGCCCT
Organism: Pseudotsuga menziesii; assembly: GCA_001517045.1. Classification (NCBI taxonomy): domain Eukaryota; kingdom Viridiplantae; phylum Streptophyta; class Pinopsida; order Pinales; family Pinaceae; genus Pseudotsuga; species Pseudotsuga menziesii. Next base: position 652,807 of record LPNX010974049.1, read on the forward strand.
TGATTATGAATCCTTCCCAATGTTTCAACACATGTACCACTTTCCTCGTTGAAGGGTGGTCACATGAAATTCGAGGGGCTAGGACCCTTACTGAACTTTCATCAGGCCTTTAAATCAACTGTTAAAATGGAGTGTCAACAACTAGCTCCATAAGGGATGCTATCCTCCCAGTGAGGTAGAAAAGAACCCTCGTAGACCAAGTGTCAAAACCATTGGGCTGCTTTCAGTATTTCTTGGACATCTCCATTCTGCTCCATGCTACTGTTTCAACGAATTCGTGCCACTCTTGCAAATCATGCTAGTGACTATAAACCTGTGCTGGTAACTGAAAATGAAAACAAACTAAAAATAGTAATGAAGGAAATGCTCGATAAAAGCTGAGCTTATTTTCTCCTACCTACTCTACCTAACTTCGTAAACAAGTTTGACTAAGTGAAATCAGACTTCCAATGAAGCCAATCAAGCAACTTGCCTAATATTCCTGTTCTTGTATGGTGCTTGATGGACAAAAATGAAATAGATAATGGGAGAAGGAAATGATAAACAAACTGATCTTTAAGGCAGAGATGTGACCAATCATTGCCTTCACCGAAGGGCCTCCATGTATTCGGCCATGGGGTCATAGAAATCATGACAACCTCCAACATGCTCTATCACCTGCTCATGGGGAAGTTTCCTGGAGCTTCCTGCTTCTAGGGAGTCGTCAGGCTAACACTTGGAAGATTGTAGACAAGGACCCACAGAATCTTTCTCTAATGGAATATCCCTCTCTCCACCCCAAATTTCTGTAACAAGGGCTTGATGTGCTTCTAGAGGGAGGTCCTCAGCTTCTCCAATGGGACCAAGTAGGAATACTCCTTCCGTGTGAGGTGAAATTCCTGAAGGTGGAGTATCAGAATTTTTTTTTATCTATAAGCTGCTGCATCCGTCTTCATTTTCGTACAAGTTTCTGGCCTGCGTCACCTCTGTTTCTTTCTATTTTTTCTTGGAGGCCTTAATCATATGCCGTATCAACTTGAAAGAGGCATAACATAAGGGTAAGATATCACCTCCAGTGCCCTCATCATATTTTCTCACTCTGCCCTCCTGATTTTGCATTGCACTTTGATTTCTTTCATCAGAAGGCATCGTTTCAACAACTGGCTCGTCAGGTATATTCTGCAGGTACTCTTCTTCATATTCGTCATACATAGGTGCACCAAACTCCTTCTTAAAATTGTCTCTAGTTGACCAGGAGTGGGGCAGGTCACCATATTTAGAGAATAATCCTGCATGACCATTTATTTCAACCTCAGGCCGGTCATCTTTCTGCATACCATGAGATATCTTTGATGGGCCATAGGCTTCCTTCTTCTGCTTGTAGGGCCCAACCAATTTGTATGTACCCTTTATTTCACCACCACAATCCTGATCTGACAATTTCTTGGACATCTTAAGGTTTTCCTCAACCTCCAAACAATCAGTGAACATCTACTGTAGGGTGGTTGATTTTCTCTCCAAAAGAAGCAAGGACAGGTCAAGAGGAAAGGCGGCTGCATAATATATCTTACCAGTGTTCTCAAGAGGTTGAAATTACTTAGGCATGTTATAATAAAATCTTGCGAATATTTTGTTAAAACTGGATACGGCCTCACCTTCATGTCTCCTCAAAGAATAAAACTTTGAAAGTATTTGCTCCAGTGGCCGGATCCTACCTGAAAACCTCAAGAATATGCAAGAAAGCTCTTCCCAAGTGTTGATGGACTTAGGCTGCAAAAGTTTAAACCAGACTTTGGCATATCCTTGCAAGGATAGAGTGAAAGCCCACAGGCAGACATCATCATGTTCTATCTCAAAAAGGTTAGAGAAATGCTCAAAGGCTTGTACATGTTTCTCAACATTTAAGTTTTTGGATTCTCCATTGAACTTGGAGAGGTACTTGTAATATTTCATGGGAAAATCATGGAGGATAGGAGGCAATCGTAGCGGTTTATATTGGCTTGGATAAATGGGGGAGACAAGGTTAGGTACGATAGCTAAACTATCGTCTGAGGTTTCATGAATTTCATAGGGGTGTCATTTGACGTTGGGCACCCCTGGATAAAGATCTAGGCCGAAATCCGATGTACAAGATGATGCAACACTTTCAGTTCATAAAGAAGGATAAATAGGAACATATTCATGGCTCTGCTCAGGATGAGCTAGGCCATAGAAGGCTGTTTTGATCAATCTAAGAAAATATAAGAGCAAACTTACAAGATAGGATAAGGCATCTGGGAAGAAACACAGACTCGAGTGCTTGGACCTTCCGCCATGCATTTCTAAGCTTTATGAGGGGTCCATTTTCCAGGCAAGATCAGCCAGCCTTCCTTGGTCATTAGATTTCTGGATCACATCACCATCAAAGTTGTTGAAGTCCGAATCCTTCAAGAGTGGAGTCGCCAGGTGAAAAGTGCTCAACCTTCTTGGTGTCTGAACAATTGTTCACTATAAACAGCGATATCTAAATCTTTGTCCTTCTTCCTAGGGATGATCTCTAAGTTTGTTCCTGGAAACGGCGCCAGTTTGTTGGCATCGATATTTTGAGCCCATAAGGTCGAGTGAGGGGAGGCCGCTCCTGGGAAACAGCAGAACCACTTTAGACTGCACCTCTGGCCCTAGGAAGTCAAAGAGGAATCTATCGTTTGTCACCGGAGTATGCTCCACATAAGGTTGTTAGTCTTGTCTGTCACCAGAGTCTACTCCGCATAGGATTTTAGTGTAATCAGGGGGCTAAGATCCTAAATGGGGCAAAGTATGTTGAGGAAGGTGCATGGTGGGATTATCGGGGGCAAGGGACCATGGGAAAATGGATTCAAACCTGCACAAGAACCGATTACAAATGGAAATAATGACGTAAAATTGCAAACAGAGGCAAGATGGCTGCTGATTTCTCAATCAGGAGATATTTAGCAAGTGATTTAGAGGAAAAGAATGGATATTCCATCGCATGGAGCACCGGCGAGATGAATTCCATGCAACTTTAGAATAACCATTGATGAATTATTGGAACAGTGGCAGGATCATAACGATTATGAATTCTGAACCACTATACCCTAAGTTGCAGACATGAAAAGCAATTAACAAAATGGAGTGGAAACAAGAAACACATTTACACGTAAAAGAAAGTACGTATTGGGAAAAAAATAAAACACAAGAATCTCTGTTGTGAGTAATAGTCTTTCACTACAATTTATTCATACACAAGTATCAAGATTTACAAATGGGAGCCTCAGCCCGAGATTGTTCCCCAATCCAATTCACTAACTCCTTTCTCCCTCTATCGGGAGCATTTTTATACAATCCTATTGTTGATACTACTGAATAAAAAACTGTTACAAGTCACTATCATGTGCTAACAGTACAAGGAGTGGACTATCACCACATTTTACAAATATGCACGACAAACATCGTGGCGCTAGTTGTTGCATTCGTCTTGAATAATAGCTTGATGTGCTCGGCTGCCATGATGGATGATAAGGATGATGCTTCCCTCTCCACCTAAAATGTGTGCTTCCACCGTGTTCAAATGCAGCTTTCTGCATGGTCACACGTTGCCAAAGTTGTTGGCCTCCTTCGCTAGTCTAGTCACATCTATCACCTCCTTCCTCGCTAGTTAAGACTGTTATACATGGGCTTTGGAAGAAGGGTTGTATTGCTTCTAGTTGAGATGGACCTATGGGGTGGTCTATCATTCTTATACTCCTCACCTCCAGTGAGGTGAGCGCCCCCACAGGCACAAAGGTGTAGCACATCTACACCAACCCCATCACCCTTGACAAGTGTACTTCACAATCAGAATGATGAGGTCTTTGAGCCCCTGATGCTCCCATCCGAACAAATGTTTACATAGGGAACCGTTAATGACTGTCCCCTTTTACGAAGGCTTTGGTGGGCACGACGGTATCAGGGGTTCTTGGAAAAACACTTACGGGAAGTAAGTGTCCAAGCCTCACGTCATGGGAGGCGCGGGTATCATGTCTGGGCCCCGATGGCTAGTGTCACCATTGGCATGCAAATACCAAGGCGAAAAGAGAGTGTGGAACATTTTCACCAACCATCAACACCCCCAGACGGATAAGCTTTTCAAACCTGATATTCATTTTCAAACTCTATTAGGCCTCTACAACTTTGTGGAGAAGTAGAACTCGTCTTCTGGAGATATGTTAGTTCACTCTTGTTGAACTGAAGGTAGTATTTATAGGGCTTCAAGATTGATATTTTCACAGGTTGGTCAACATTCCCTCACATTCTATCATTGAGTGTATCTAGTCTCAACATGTGTGAAGACGCGAGCAGAGCGATCCTTTACTTGTTCGGGATCTAGTCATTTGGTTTCACCGGCCATGGCACCTTAATGTCTGCTGTGGGGAGCAGTTGTGGATGCCATCTGGTACCTTAGACCCATTCTGCATACTTCATGAAGTGGATGCTCCTAGGTTTCCCTATTCCTTTGAAGTGGGAAACGGAATGGTCTCCCATGTCGTGTTGTCTTTGCTGCGTGTGAGCTGTAGATTCGCCGACTAATTTCCTCTTCCATAGACCATCTCAAACAAAATACACCCATCCTTTCGTGATATGACTCTGCCACAGGGATGATTCCACCTCTACACGTGCTACAAATGGTGTCGAAGAAATCAGCCAATCTGCAAGAGTGCAGATTACATGCGTGAACGTCTCCTCCACGATCATCTCCACACTAGATGGGAACTCTGTATCTCAGGAGTCTTCTCAGTCATCTGATCAAAGGAATATTTCATATTCGCCATCCATCTTCCATTCACTCTACCATATACTTTTCTCTTCTGAACACCGCAGACAGTTCTGGATCACGAGACATTCTTAGCTGTTGATCGAGATCGACCCTTCATGCAGCCGTCGATCTGAGTGGGCCCCACCATTTTTCACAATGAGAAACTCAGATATTCATCTATGCTAGTTCTCCTTGCGAAATGAACTGTATTCATAAATTTATCCCCTTCTTCATCGTGGTCGTTTATCTTTGTGACCTCTACACCTTTTCGCGATTTGAGATTGAGGTTTTATTCGCACAAATATGTATCATGAAATGAATTTAGGTAGTGGATATTCCCCAAACTTCATCTCAACTGTCGAAATCCTCTGGTCTTTAACATGTTTCGCAATCTGGGAAAGAAGCTTTGATCATGCATGTTTGCTCACATGAAGCGGCTCAAAACTGTGGATCTCCCCCCTATCAATCACAGCCCTTTATTATGAATCCTGCCCAATGTTGCAACACACCTACTTCTTTCCTCATTGAAGGGTGGTCACATGAAATTCAAGGGGTTGGGACCCTTACCAAACTTCCGTCGGGCCTTTAAATCAACTGTTAAAATGGATTGTTAAAAATACCTCTAGGTAAAAGATCCCTAGAAGGAGTGGAAACTAGGATACCTCGTTCATGACACGTCCGGGATGGTTTCAATATCCCTAGAAAGAATGGAAACTAGGATACCTCGTTCATGACACATCCGAGATGGTTTCTTGGCACTTCAACCCTTTAGTCCTTGACACCCGATATGGTCCTCGACATACATGAGTTGGACTCTGAAGGTTTCTCATTTGGTACATAATGGAGTGCAGTATTCCACCCTAACTACCGAAACCCCTTCGGTGTGGTTTACTTCGGCAGAGTGCCCCCCCCCAAACGACAAATTGGTCGTGACCATTTCAACAAGTATAAGAGTATTTTGGTCCCCTAACAGACAACAACTATGTCTCAAATGTAAGTGACAGAGGGGTGTTGTCAAAACCCCGAATTTTCACAAAAATTTAAAATTTTAAGATAACATAAAATGTTGAATCTACGGTTTGCTAACAGCTAATGGTTAGTAGAAAAAGAAACAGTCCAATGATTAGTATTATATATTTTCAAATTACGTTAACTAAAGTAGTTTCCTTTTTGTAACATAAATAAGGTTTACTTGCATATTGTTTTATTTCAGTTTACTGATGAGTCTTCTTTATGTCAAGTAGGTGGACTCTAACTTTTAATCCTGGGCTTACTTAGCATTTATGCTAATGTATAAATATTACTGGTTCTTACAGGTGTATAGGTATGATCAAACAAGTAAACATTTAAATTCACAAAGTATCAAGAAGTGTTTCTATTTGCAATTAATGTGCTTAGTAAAATAAATTGATAAATTCCAAGCAAATTCAATGAGGTAAAATAGTTTATTTTCTCTAGTTTTTCTTGTAAGCAAAGTTCAAATAAATGAGTTCCTTTCTTTATCAAACTTAGTGACAATAAAGATACTTACTGTCTACTCTAGACTTGTAATCTTTGTCGTATATTCATTTCTATTTTAACATGCTTAACTTTCATTGTTACGCTATTACGTACTATTTGTTTTATACTTGGAAGAGCTTCTATTAATACTGATAGTAAGGTTCTCATTAGAATCTAAAATTTGATATCATTTTTAACTTACTAGTTATGGTACCAATATATGTACAAATTAGTTGCTCACTAACAGGTTATTAGCTTCCTCATCAATGTCGTGCTGCATGTACTATTGTATCATATACATTATTGTATTATTTACTTAAGTACCAAAATAATCAATATTTGCATTATTTAGGGAAGCTTACTGCCTGTAAATCTTCTTGATATTAAAAGCTTGATTAGGGTAAAATGAACTGCATTGTTTCACATAGAATATTGTTTACCTTTACTTCCTAAATCTAAGGCAATCAATGTTGTTCCAAAGATTGTGGACTTGAGTACGGTTATTCCATTGTAATTCTTATTACTACCAAAATGCCTTTCTTACATTAAGTTAATGCCTATAGTGGCTAGTATGGTAGATCTTTCTACTATGAACAAATTTCTACCCTATGCTAAGTACAAGTTATAAAGTATAATCACAAAATTATTTTACCAAATAATTAATCATGGTAAATTAATAGCAACTCACATGTTGAGAAGCAACTACTGTCTATGAAAGTCTAAGCCAAAATTGATATTTGTAAAAGAATTTACGAATATATTCTGTTACTATGTTATCCAACTTTATTCAATTTCATAAATTATAACCATTCGAGTTGTTGGTTTATAAGTGATGAGTTCGGATATCATGGTTATGTAATTATATAAGCCTACTTGTTGTAAGCATGATCGATTTCGAGATTAACCAATGGTTAAATGGTTATCACCGTTTTGCTAGGTCAATGTTAACTTAACATTGGTTACCCAAACACCAATGATGAGATATCAAACATTATGATAAGAAATACATATGATTTACTATGTGATATATAAAGGCATACATTATAGTTTTATGCATCGTTTTGATAAGAATCATTGTTTAAATAATTGGAATTATTTGAAACGCAGGTGAACTATAGAACTCGACCCATGCATGGTTTGAATTATTGAGGGCACATGGTCACCTCCTGTCCGTGTATTGGAGATATAAAACTAGTGCAACCCTAACCCTTTTCTATTCTTCCTCCATAGTTCATGCTGGCCTTCGGGCTGCTCTGCAATATTTTCAAGGCGCCTGTGAGTACTCCTCCTATTCCAACTTGCTCCAAGTCTTGGGTTAATGTGGGTGTAACCTCCTGCGTTCAGTCTTATTGCAGGCATTCATAGCTGTGGATTTTTACCAAGTGAGAGTTCACTAGTTGTTGCACTTGGCTTGCGGACTGTTCATAGCTCCCTCTTGTATTTCCCGTGGCCTGTCACTACAGTGATAAGTTAATCTTTACTTGCTGTTCGTTGTGCTTCTCCATCGTCGTAGGGTTTGGAGATTTGTGTGTGTGCTTTGCTATTGGTGACAATTCCGTTGCTAGACTGTTCGTTCTCTTTATCAAGGTAAATATTTAGTTTTGTATCAAAATAGAATACTCATATTAAAATCATGTTTACAGTATCTTTTTATTATTAAAATAATTTTGAAACTAACATACAAATTCGTGCTCTTGCAGGAATCCTGTGACCACTCTTGCGAATAGTGAAGAAGATGCTGCTGGCTGTCTTCAAGGATTTGTGGCTTCAAACGGGTAAGCCCTAGGTTCAACAAACGGTTTCTTACCCTACTTGTAATAGGGTTGTCAATGGAGAAACCCTGAGCTTGGAAGCTTGTCCAGCTTCACTTTTAGCTATGCAGTTTTTTTTATAATATTAATGGGTTCTATTTTGTTTACAAACCCTCGCTTTGTCGATGGGTAGTCCTAGTCGTGAGCTGGGTGTTGTATTTGGTTTAAATTTATATCTGTATGGCCTGTCAATGCAATACAATGGTTTTTAAAACGACTTCTTCCGAGCTCGGACTCGGTTTACAATAATACTATTTTGTGACTCTATGTAACTTAGGGTTTTACCCTATTCGACTGTGAATAAAAAAAAATTACTGTTTATTTTATCTTGTGTATATAATATGGTTATTATTTTAAGACTGTAACTCAGTCATAGAGTAATTTGTAATATTTATTTGTTGGCTTAGGAAATATGAGCTAGGGTTTTCCTGAATGAAACCCTTGTTTAAATAAATCTTTCAATTTATTTTTAATAGGTTCTATTACTTGCTAAATTTGTTTTAATTAGTGTTACATGTGTGTTGTGAAAATTTCCAGTTGTAACATTACAGTTGTCTTTTCATTTGTCCTTAATGGACTGTAAACAGTTTATATTAGTTTAATTGTTTATAAATAAAATAATCCAAGTAATTGGATTATAGCTTAAATGTTTGTCATTTGTAAAAAATAATATTGGTTTAGGGTTTCAACCCTGTAGTTTACCTTTACAAGTATAACATGTTTGTTAAATTTAAAACAGTTCTTTTCATAAATAGATATTTATTTTTATGTTAGTTATTATCATATTCTTATTGTTTTTATTTAATAAATGACAGATAGAGTTTACTTAGAGTTCTTTGAAAAGATATATATAGAATCTGTAACATAGTTTGTTCTTTATCATTTAAATACTTTAATAACACACTACTTGATTTATAGTATTTTTTAGACTTAGTTTAGTTGATATTATTAGTAAATAAAACTAAGTATTTGTAGTTTATTTCTTTATTTAATTGATTGTAACAAAGTAACTTGATTGTGATATTTCTACTACATTGAAAATAGTTACTAAATATACACAAAGGAATATATCTATAATGTAACACAGTTTAACCTCCAGCATATTTTAACTTGAATAAAAATAATAATCTACTGTCTGTAAACACAACATCTTATCTATTAAAGTATTTTCTTAATGTATTAATCCTTCTACCTGTACTAGATTACTGCTATTTCTTTTCCAGTATATTTACATACATAATCTTGTAAAAACAATTACATAGATAACCAGATTATTGTTCTTTTTAATAGTAACCTACATACTGAAATAAATTACTCTGCTATTATGAAATGTAGAACCACATCTATTCTACTCAATCTCTTAACATTTTCTTCATCTACTATAAATACTTTATCTGTGCTAGAGTACGGCCTAGTCCTTCCAGGTGTGGAAAAACACAGATTAGAATTATTTTCCATCTTAACACATTACTATTTCAAATTCATTTCTTCAATAGTCTAAAAGATTACTAACTCTAACATTTTACAACTAAATATTTAACATTCATTTAACAGTCAGATTTAGATTTAACTATCTAACACAGTAAAAAAAAAATGTAGAACCTGATTAGGATAGACAACAACAGCGTTAGGAGGTCGTTCCTCCCTACCAAACTCCTGGAGAGCACTCAAACAACACTTCCTTAGGACCCCCGAGCCTGTTCCTAGTCTTCTTGGCTGAGAACTAGTGGAGCATGCAAGCAATATACTAGTCCAATGACTCAGTAAAACACTCTGCACTCAGCAGTAAGATCCTTCAGCTAAAAAACTACACTAGATCACTTAGCAGTTATCCCCTCAAACTCTTTCCATAATTCCCTTCCATTGAATTTCTCTGAAGTACATTCACCTGAGTGATCACTTCTCCAGAATGAGAAGCCTCAAGTCTCTTCAATGGGCATTTTTAAAAAGATTGCCTAGGTCTTTTGGGTTAGTTGTCATTAATTGAGCCACCTGCTCTGATTCCACTTTCTTGGGGAATCATGACCCCAAATATAGGGAGGTTTCCACTTGCAACAGTTGGAAGTGGTTTGAGGATGCTGCCACTTGTTTGTTTGCTCTCCAACCAGTCTCCTCCATCAATTTGACCAGTAAACACTCTTTTAACAGCTCTCCTAAGCTATTGTCTCCACCTTTATTTTTTTATAGTTAAAATATTTAGAATTACATTAAATATCCTTGACTCTGCTGAGTCATCAATTACAACTTAGCATAAAATTTAACATATTGTCCTTAAATAAAATCAAATAAGATAATATTGTTTTAGCAAAATTGGGGCATGTGACATACACACCCCTTTAGAACATAACATCATCCTCGATGTTATTTATTCTTCATTCTCAAAATTCCCATAGAATAGAATTGGATATGCATCTCACATATTACTTTCTAATTCCCAGGTGGATTCCTCTGGACTAAGGTTCTTCCATTGCACTTTCACCTTTCCAATGGTGCAGTTTCGAAGTGTGATCTCCCTCCGCCTGAGGATACAGTCCAGTTCCTCCAGAAAATATCCTTCTGGTTCCACCTGTACATCATTCCATTTAACAACATGAGTAGCATCATGAACATATTTATTTAATACAGAAATGTGAAAAATAGTATGTACTTTTAAATTTGGTGGTAATGCTAATTGATAAGCTACTTGTCCAATCCTAAACAGAATTTCAAATGGACCACAGTAACGAGGTGCTAGTTTTTCACAACTCCCCAATATTAGAGATATCTTTTTGGGCCTCACCTTGATGAACACATGTTCACCTACCTAAAACTATTTTGGAGTACTTTTAAAGTCTTCTTTACTTTTATGTCAATCCTGCCCAACTTTCAGATTACCTTGCACCTGTTTTACAATTTCTTCCATTTCCTTTAATAGTTCGGGACCTAATACTAATCTATCCACCAAATTACTCCAAGAGATAGGAGTATTACATTTTCTTCCATACAAAATTTCGAAAGGAATAAATCTGGTTGATGCCTGATAATTATTATTATAAGAAAATTCTACCAGATGCAAATAATCCTCCCATTTACCTGGCTGGTCTTTCACATACATTCTTAATAAATCTTCCAGTACTTGGTTTACTCTTTCATTTTTTCCATCTGTTTGAGGATGGAATGAAGTACTAAAATTTAATGTAGTGTTTAATACTTTAAACATAGATTTCCAAAAGTTACCTGTAGATTTAGGATCTCTATCTGAGAATATGACTTTCGGTATTCCATGCGGTTGGAAAATTTGTTTTAGAAAGATATCAGCTATGTTTGCAGCCTTATATGTATTTTTAACAGGTATAAAGTGAGCTTCTTTACTTAACTTATCGACCACTACCATGATATAATCATTTAAATTATGATTTCTAGGCAGTCCAGTAACAAAATCGAGACTAATTATCTCCCATTTCCAGCTAGGAATGGGTAATGGCTGAAGTAATCCAACTGGGTGTTGATGTTCAGTTTTCACCTGCTGACATTCAAAACACCTAGCAATATACTCTGCTAATTCAGTCTTCATATTAGGCCAAAAATATTATTTTCTCAACATAGTTATAGTCTTTTGATAGCCTGGATGACCTGAGTATGGAGTTTTATGAATTTCATCCAAAATTAACAGCTTAACTTTAGGTACATTAGATACATACATTCTGTCTTTATATAGTAAAAATTCTTTTGCATTCAAATTGTACCCTTTACTTAAGCTTTTTGTTGGATTTTCTTTCGTTTTAGCTTGTAAATTTTGGTAAATTTCATCTTGTTCTATTCCTGCTTTAAGTTGTTCATCCAAATCTGTTATATAAGTGTTAATAACTGCTGCAAAATTCAGCCTTGCATTCCTACTTAATGCATCAACAACTTTATTTTCTTTACCTTTAATGTGTTGAATTTCAAAATCATACTCACTTAGAAAAGCTAGCCACCTAGCTTGTCTGGCATTTAGATTAGGCTGATCTAATAGATACTTTAGTCCTTTATTATGAGTCATTAAAATAAATTTTCTGCCAATTAGGTGATGTCGCCACATCTTTAGAGCATGTATAACAGCTACTAATTCCAGATCATAAGTTGCATAATTATTTTCATGAATTTTTAATTTCCGAGACTCATAGGCAATAACATGCCCTTCTTGAGTCAGAACACCACCTAAGCCATCATTGCAGGCGTTAGTGCACACTACAAACTCTTTATTTGGATCAGCTATTCTTAAAATAGCTGCGCTGGTTAATAAATTTTTTAACTTTTTAAAGCTTTCCTCCCATTAATGGTTCCAATCAAACTTCTTTCCTTTCTTTTTCAAAGAATTTATTGGATTCACGATTCTCAAAAAACCTTCAATGAACCTTCGGTAGTAACCAGTAATTCCTGTGAAGGATCGAACATCGGTTACATCCTCAGGAACTAGCCAATCTTCGATCGCCTTTATCTTTTCGGGATCTACTGAAATCCCTTCCTTCGTCACCACATGACCTAAGTACTGAATCTTATCTTTGAAAAAATCACATTTACTAAACTTTGCAAAGAGTTGATGATCTCATAACTCTTGCAAAACAGTTTTTAAATGTTCTTTATGTTCTTCTTCAGTTTTTGAATAGATTAATATATCGTTGATGAACACAACTACAAACTTATCTAGATACTTATGCATAAAGTTGTTCATTAAACACATAAAAACAACTGGGGCATTAGTAATCCCGAATGGCATGACGACAAACTCGTAATGGCCATATCAAGTTCTAAAAGTTGTTTTAAAGATGTCTTCATCTTTAATCCTAACTTGATGATATCCAGGCCTTAAATCTATTTTCGAAAACAATGTGGCTCCACGTAGTTGATCAAACATATCATCTATGCAAGGAAACAGGTATCGATTTTTAATGGTCATCTTATTCAACTGAAGGTAATCTATGCAAAGTTGCATGGTTCTATCCTTTTTCTTAACGAAGATGACAAGTGCCCCCCAGGGAGACACACTAGGTCGACTATACTTTTTATCAATAAGTTCTTTTAATTGTGAATTTAATTCATTAATTTCAAGTATGTTCATTTGATAAGGGTCCTTTGAGCTAAGTACTGCACCAGGTACCATCTCAATGGTAAAATCCAGTTCCCTTTTTGGAGGTAGTCTCAAAATTTCTTCCGAAAATACATCAACATATTCTCTTAAGACTGGTATGTCTTCCAATTTTAATTTATTTATCTTATTTAGATTCTCCTCATCAGTTATTGTTAGTGCATAAGCTTTACAACCCTTCCTAATAGCTCTCTTAAGCTGCAGAGCAGAAATCTGCCTTATGGTGGTTTTTCTAAGGATTCCTTTTACACTTACTGGTTTTCCATCACTGTTTATACATGTAAAGGTTTTATCATAACAATTTAAAATCACCCTATGTTGTTCTAACCAATCCATACCGATGAGTAAGTCATAAGAACCAAGAGGTAATACATTAAGCTTTACAACAGTTTCAAAATGATCCATAACTACTGCACATTCTTTTACAAAACAAGTTACCTTCCTTTTAGCACTAACGGCTAACTGAGCCAACTAAGAATTTTCAAATTTTTCAACAGGTAACTTCATTTTTTCTACCATTTTAGGTGCAATATAACTGAGACTAGCTCCTGGATCAATTAAAATAGTTATAGGGGTTTGATTTATCATACCTTCTACTTCCACCATGGAAGATTGATATTCTGCTTGTCGATTCTCCAAGGCTGCATTGATTATGGGCATAGTCCTCACTAATTCTCCAACAGTCATCTCCTCCTATATGGTATGAACATTACTAACAGTCTTTTTTCGATTAGGACAAACTAAAGCATAGTGTGGGCCATTACACTCCCAGCACTTTATAGGTTATTTGCGTTCAAATTTCTTGGTGTAATTACCAATGTTATTAGAAAATTCTTTACCCTTGGAATTATTCTGATTGCTTGGTGAATTATTCTTATTTCCATGGAAATTCTTGTTAGGAAAATTCCTGGCCTTATTGTTCTTAGAATTTCGGTTGGGCACAAATTCTTTTTTCTTTTGATCATACTGGTTATTATTCTTCTTGGCCTTCCAGTTGGCCATGCTTTCCTTCTTCTGATTATGTTCATAACATAAGTTGGCTTTCCTCATAGCTTCTTCCAAAGTCTTTGGATTGTCATACTCAATCCTATCCTTAATATGATAAGGTAGACAGCTGAGGAATCGTTGTACCTTTGGTTTCTCATCTACAAGGTATGGCACATACCTAAGCAGACTTAAAAACTTGTTGTTTAGATATTTCATTATCATTGATCCTAATTTAAGCTCATAAAATTATTTTGCTCTCTCTTCATAGTATTGCTCAGACAGAAATTTCTTTTTAAAGTACCTCTTGAAGGTACTCCAATTTACATTCTTCTCTTTCATTCCCTTAACTCTCTTCAAGTCCTGCCACCAAATGTCAGCCTTTCTTGAGAGATTGTAGATAGCCATTCTAGCCTTTAATTGGTTAGAATAGTTATATATCTGGAAGTACTTCTTCATCCCAGATAACCAGGATTCTGCTTCCTCCCCCTTCTCTGTCTCTCCATTGAATGTTGGTGGTTTTATCTTTTTGAATTCCCAAAAAATTTCCTCATAAGGTTTGTATTTCCTCTTTTTAGTATAATGATTGTCATCACTACTATCACTAGTAGAATGCAAATTATGTTGTTCACCAAACACCTATGAAGATGAACTGCTTTCATTTTTAGTATGTTTCATCTTTTTAAATTTATGTTGATGACTTGTATATTCAGATTCAAATCTTCTACCCTTACCATCAGTTTTATACCTTTCTGTTAGGATCTGATTCAGCTGATCCTGAGCCCTCAGAATCCTTTCATTCTCTCGTTTTATAGATTCTATTTCAGATTTTAGGTCTTTTACTGTTTGTAACAGTTCTAAGGAATTGGTGGTTAGATATTCTTGTAAAGGGTCTCTTCGTAAGTTTTATGGTTTAGTAAATAAAGATTCATCTTCTGCATATTCCTCCAGCCTTTCCATACCTGTTTGTTAAACTTCAGAAACAATTTATCTGTTGAATAACATTTAAAAGAAAATACAACAGCATAATAATTCAAATTATTGTTTCATAAAAGCTAGTTGGGCTTCATCAAGGACTAGTGTTTAAACCTTGTGCTCTGATACCACATGTCAAAACCCCAAATTTTCACAAAAATTTAAAATTTTGAGATAACATAAAATGCTGAATCTGTGGTTTACTAACAGCTAATGGTTAGCAGAAAAAGAAACAGTCGAACGATTAGTATTACATATTTTCAAATTACGTTAACTAAAGCAGTTTCCTTTTCATGACATAAATAAGGTTTACTTGCGTATTGTTTTATTTTAGTTTACTGATGAGGCTTCTTTATAGAAAGTAGGTGGAATCTAACTTTGAATCCTGGGATTACTTATCATTTATGCTAATGCAGAAAGATTACTGGTTCTTACAGGTTTATAGGTATGATCGAACAAGTAAACATTTAAATTCATAAAGTATCAAGAAGTGTTTCTATTTGCAATTAATGTGTTTAGTAAAATAAGCTGATAAATTCTAAGCAACTTCAATGAGGTAAAGTAGTTTATTTTCTTTAGTTTTTCTTGTAAGCAAATTTCAAATAAATGAGTTCCTTTCTTTATCAAACTTAGTGACAGTAAAGATACTTACTGTGGACTCTAGACTTGTAATCTTTGTCGTATATTCATTTCTATTTTAACATGCTTAACTTTCATTGTTACACTATTACATACTATTTGTTTTTATACCTGGAAGAGCTTCTATTAATACTCATAGTAAGGTTCTGTTGAGGCCCGAAAATTCGCAGGCAACAACAGTAAGGGATTCACCCCAGTCAACGTTCCCAACTAGCCCGTGACTGTTTGGTATGGGGAATCCGTCGGGTTTGCGGTCCGGCTACCATAGGTCAAAGTAACAAAAAAAAAAGGCTTTACCGGTTACGGCCCGGTCCACCATGTATTTTTGTATTTTTTGACTTAATGTATGATATGCAAGTGCCTACTTAACCATGTAGGGCAATAAGATCCAAGGAGCAGTCACAACGTGATGCACAGGTTCTTACCTCTCATCTTAGCATTCACAAGCATCTAAATCACATACAACAAGAAATTAAAACTAACTACCTAAACTATCCCTAGGGAGAAGGAATATCATTCATTGGTGAGTAATATATTTTTTACATGGATAATGAAAAGTTACAGATAGCTGACACTTCTTTCAAGACACATGAACAATTGTAGATTTTTGAACAACCAGTTAGCCAATTGTTTTATGAACAACATTTATTACTCACAGTGGAAAACATCACAAAATATACTAAAAAGCATTCAACAAGAACATAGGTTCATGAAGTTAAACAATCTCACAGTTAATGAAACACAACTGAAAATGAAATAGTTCCCCTTCAACATTGTTCATTTAATCACATTGATACATTCCATGGTTTGCTTTCTCCTGCAGGCAAAAGTTGCAGTTTCTGATTGTAAAACGAAATAGTTCCTCTTACAAGCAAATGGTTTACAAGTTTTTCCAAGAAAAAAGTCCTCCTCTAAGTCTACTTTCAAATATTTAACTACAACTACAGACCGCTTGAGCTGCCCCCAAAACGTCTAGCCTTTCAGTTCCCCAACGCTTCATATCCCTTTATCTTTTCTGCTCATGCCCATGATTGGCTGAGTAACTGCCAGACCTTCCAGAGCTGCTCCTTTGTCACCATTCATTTTGTCTTTTCCTTCGTTTGTCCTTCTCATGATCCTGTTAGTTTTGGATCTACCTCTACCAAATAGTCCATTTTCCTCCATGCCGCGGTAGTTTGATCGATCTCC
This sequence comes from Pseudotsuga menziesii, assembly GCA_001517045.1. Classification (NCBI taxonomy): domain Eukaryota; kingdom Viridiplantae; phylum Streptophyta; class Pinopsida; order Pinales; family Pinaceae; genus Pseudotsuga; species Pseudotsuga menziesii. The sequence goes on from LPNX010974049.1 coordinate 669,782, forward strand.
CGAACCTACCTGCAATCAAATGACAAGCATCATTCATGGGAATGGAATTTTAAACGTTAACCTAAATCACCTGAAACAACTAATCCACAAGAAAACGGCCAGGTGCATCTCTTGATCTGGAAAGACTTTTGATTAAGCCTTGGGCGGAAAAGTTCTAAATTGGCAGTCGGAAGGCTTTGACATCGGACACGAAAAGGATTTCATAGCCGCAACGGCGAATGGAATAGGTTATAGCCACACACTGCAAAATCGGAAGTCGGACGGCTTTACACTTTGGAGGCTAAATGAATTTCCTGGCCGCAACGGCGGAAGAGACAAGGGCTCAAGACACGCGAAATGAGGGTGGGAAAAGCTTTAGTCGGAAGTCAGAAGACATCCCATCGGAAGCCAAATGACTTTCCTAGCTACAATGGTAGAAGAGAAAATGCTACAGGTAGGCGACGAAAAGGTCAACACGCATCGGCAGTCGGAGGTCTTTATGCTTCGGACACTAAGCCTCTTTGGGAGCCACAACAGCGGAAGGGAAAAGGACCAAAGCGGCCAATTTAACATAGTGTGACGCCCGATTTAACAGAAAAATTAAGTGTTTTGGACAGCTTCTCAAACTCAATAATGGACAGAAACCTGTTATACCTCCGCAACGGTGACCCACAATAAAGAACACTTGGTTCGATCAATCAAGTGAAGCAAACTCAGAATCCGCGACTCACCATAAATTCCAAACGCAATCACAATTTGAACTTTGGGTGAGGGTTAAGCTTTTGCAATCATCTGAAATTAAAACACGACCAAAAACTCAAAGGATCCAACGATTAAAAGAATGCAAACTCATGAGGAGGGGCCCAAAATTTTAGAAATTTGGGGAGAACGGTTGCAGTTGCAACAATTGGCGATTACCTGGTGAACCTAGATCTCTGGGCGATTAATCTTTGAGTGACAGACTATTTAACAACAAATGCATCCTATTGAATTCTTCCAGCTATCTGGATTTCTCAAATGCTGGAAGTGTGTACCTTCAATCATTGATAATAGTCCAATTTGGGAGAGTAGAAACCAATATTTTCAAGTCCAGATAACTCTGTTGAGGCCAGAGGATGAGTTTCATTATTAACTTTTTCTTCAGGTAGCTGATAGCTTGGACACCATTGGATTGTAGTATATGGTAAACAGAAATATTCGTTTGTTCCTCGTTCCCATGCCATTTTAGCACTTTTGTGCTTTTGGACTTTTGTCCCTTTTCATATGAGTCCTCCTACATGCCTTTCTTACTGAATTTTAATTCAGGATCCTCTATCCCATAGTTCCCTTTTGTGTGAGCGGTGTACTTCATGTTTCAGCTCACGGACAGAGAGGATATTTCGACAATTTAGTACTTATGATTCGGTATCTGCTTTGATGTATGACGCTTTCATAGGAGTTTTTTTACTCTTATTTGCCTTTTGGCATTCATTTCTTGGCATGGGATCATTTATATTTAATATACTGTTCACCTCGCTCCTTTCCATGGGTCCTCTGCTGTCACTCCTTAGAAAATTTTAAGTGTGACGTGGATGGAGCCTCAACATAGTACTCTAGACTCTTCGAATCCAGTTTATTTCACAGGGGTTAAGCAGGACTTCAATGCACACAGAGCTTATTCGAGAAAACTGCTAAACTGGAAGAAGTTATTTTAGCAACACACAGTCTGAGACCCAAAAATGTTCATCATTTCCAAACATTTTGATGCTCTCCATGCAACCACAGGTTCATTCCCTTTATTGGAATCAAGAAAAAATAAACTAAAACAAACTGAAAAACATGACTCAAAAGACAGCCAAACAGATTAATTATATACAAGACAGAAGAACTCAAAGAAACTCAGGAAAAATAAGGCTTGAGAACCAAACCATTTACTGGTAAGTTCTCTTCCCATCCTTGTAGATATTGCAACTTATAAGTAGAAGGGCCAAGCTTTGCTGCTATCTGATAAGGGCCTACCCACAACTACTGGAATTTAGTATGCTTTCCTTTCTCATCATGGGGGTGATCCCATTTGAGAACCAAATCGCCTACCTCCAAGTCTTTTGTTCCAACCTTATGTTTGTCGAACCATCTCTTTATTACCCCCTGCTGTTGCTCAAAGTACTCTCGGGCTTTAGATCTAGCCTCTTCTGCTTTCAGGAGATTATATATCCTTATTTGAAAAACCTCATCATCCGACCCTCGAGACTCTTGAGCTATTATGGAAGAGGGCAGCATGATATTGGGGGGAAGAATGGATTCTTTACCATACACAAGGGTATACGGTGACACTCCTATTGCAGACTTGGGGGTTAATTTATCAGCCCAAAGGGTGTTTGGTAGCGCTGCATGCCAACTCCTCTAGTTTTCTATTACAGTCTTCTTTAAAATTCTAATCAGGTTTTCGTTAGAGGATTCAGCTAGGCCATTTCCTTGTGGATAATAATTAGCAGAATAATGCAATTTTATCCCTTTATCATGAGAAAAAGCAGTCAATTTAATTGATCAAAAGTACTTAGCATTATCAAAGACTAACGAAACTGGAACTCCAAACCTGGTCATGATATGATCTTGCAGGAAGCTGATGACTTCGTCTTCATTTATCTTGTGTAGCGGGATAGCTTCGACCCAGCAAGTGAAATAATCAGTCGCGGTCAGAATGTACTTGTGCTGCAGGGAGGAATTTGGTTTTATTTCTCCAATAATATCCAGCCCCCACTACTTGAATGGCTCTGTGATCATCACAGGCTTTAGGGGTGCTGCTGCTTTAGGTTGTCTCCCGCTACACCTTTGGCAAATATCACACTTTTTGACATGTGCGTGTGCATATTTGAAGAGTGTAGGCCAATATTAACCGGCTCTGAGGATTTTGTGGGCTGTAGTATCCCCTGAATAATTTCCCCCATCCGGCCTGTCATGCAACTCTATCATTACTTTCTTCGCATCTTCCTTTTCTAAGCATCTGAGAAGAACCCCATCATAATTCTTTCTGAATAATACTCCTTCAACAAGTTTATAGGAAGCTGATTTAAGACGCAGTGCTCTTCTTTTCTTGGAATTCCAATGTTCTGGAAATAGCCCTGCCTGCAAGTAATGCACAAAGTCTCTATACCAAGACTCGGGAGCTGTAAACAAAGGACATACCTCCATTACATGTAATTCGGCTTCATCTTCCCAGGCGTGTTCTCCATTGTTCCCATTCTCAGTCATCAATTTGCACAACCCTTGTCCTTTAAATATAGAGGCTGGCTTGAATTCAAGGTCGTACTCTTAAAGAGATGTTACCCAGTTGCCTCTTCTTTCTCCTAACTCCTTATATACAAGAAGAGACCTTACAGCAGGGTAGGGGACGATTACTTTGGTTCGATTTTTTAAAATATAAGGCATGAATTGCTTAACTGCTTTGAATACTACATAAGCTTGCTTATCAATGGCTGGGTAATTTAATTCAGCCCCTTGTAGACCAATGCTCATGAAGGATATTGGGAATTCATCCCCCCCATCTTCCCTTTGTGTGAGCACAACTGCTAGTGAATCATCGGATGCAAAGGTATACAAGATAAAATATTTATCAAAATATGGGCTTTTCAAGGAGGGCGCATGTGCCACAGCAGTTTTGATTTTGCCAAATGCGCTCTTCTCAATTTCAGTCCACTTGAATAGTGCATTTTTCTTTACCATCTGCTGTAGTGGTTTGACAATCTGAGCAAAATCAGGCACAAATCTTCGCACGAAGTTTATTGTTCCCATAAATGATTGCATCCCCTTTTTATTATGGGGCAAGGGGATTTGTTCAATAGCCTTAATTATTTCTGGATCTATAGAGATTCCTTTCTTCGAAACTATGTGACCCAGCAACTTGCCCTCCGTGACAGCGAACACATGCTTCTTAGGATTGAGTGAGATGCCATATTTTCGACAGCGTTCAAAAATTTGCCTTAAGTGAAACGTGTGCTCTCCTCTTCTCTTCGAGAATATTGTAATATTGTCAAGGCATACTACAGCAATTTGGCCAATCAATCAGCAGAAAGCTATGTCCATAGCTCTCTGAAATGTTGCTTTAGCATTTATAAGCCCAAAGTGCATTCTCTTGTAGGCAAAGGTTCCCCATTTGGTCCTAAACGTTGTCTTCAATTTATCTTCTTCAGCTACTAATACTTGATTGTAGCCAGAGAAACCATCTAATAATGAAAATAGTTCAAAACCTGAAACCATTTGCAGCAGTTTCTCCATGGGTGGAACAGGATAGTTATCTTTGTCTGATGCACGGTTTAAGTTTCTGAAATCCACGCAGATTCTGATTTCTCCAGACTTTTTCCTTACTGGTACCATATTTGATACCCACTCAGAGTGTCTGACCTTGAAAATGATTCTAGGATCCAATAATTTCTTCACTTCACTCTGAATCAGCGGTTCTAATTTTGGATGCATTTTTCTTAACGGTTGCTGATATGACTTGACGCCTGCTTTAATGGGGACGACATGCTTGATGATGTTGGTGTCGTATTTTTTCAAATCTTCATACGTCCATGCGAAAACATCTTTATATTGTTTAAATATACTGATGAATTTGTCTTTTTCTGCTGGTGAACAACATTTGCCGAGATTCACAAAATTGGGATTCGTCTCAGTCCCTAAATTTATGAGCTCGAACTATAGAGATGAACTGTGGGTCTTCACGTTGGATGGTCTTCTGAACTTTTCATTTAAATCGAACATTTTTTCTAACGTTCTGACTCCTTTAGGAATGAAATTGTCATATTTCATCTCGGCCTGATGTTCCTCATCATCTATAATGGCCCCTTTAAAGACCTCATCATTTGTCAAGCATTCTATTATTTGTTGATCATCGTCGAACACTCGCAAGTTGGTGATCATATCCGGTACTGAGGGTCTGAAAAGCAATTCGACAAAACATCGATTATTAGTGGGTACAAGCCTAGCGGCTAATGTGGCCAATAGGTCAGCTGCTCCATTTTTAATTCTTGGAATTGAAATAATATTGAATGCATTAAAACATTTAAGCAAATCCCATACCTCATTCTGGTAAGCCTTTAAGTGAGGAGAAACACAATGTATTTGATTTCGGATTTGTTTCACAATAATTTTGGAATCTCCAATTTTTTTTAGATTACTTACCTTTAATTCAATCGCTTTCTTTAGTCCCTGCACCAGTGCTTCGTACTCAGCTGTATTATTAGTACATTGAAACTCTAATCTACATGAGAGAAAATATTTATTCTTCTGGGGGTCAATCAGGATACAGCCGGCTCCTGACCCTTCTAATGTCTTAGAGCCATCAAAAAACAAAGTCCAAAAATCACTAACTACTGAATGTGAATCTATTCCTACTGCTAAGTCTACTATTTTACAGTCAATCTCATCAGCCTGTGAGAATCGAAGGAGATCAGGCTCGGTGTCAGATGTGATGCTGGCTTGTTCTACTTGGTAATTTCCTGGTTCCAACTCAATAAAATAGTTTCCCAATACAGAATCCATTGGTTCATTCTTCTCATTCAGTTGAGTAACATTGTATCTCATGTGAGGCTCCCTTAAAATCTTAATCTGGTTCGGACTCCCTTTGGATGGCAACCACAGATGCGACCAATCTGAGGCGAAATATCCATTTAATTTGGCCGACCAATCTCTGCTCAGGACAAGACCATAAGCGTCTGGTATATCAGCCACCACGATGTTAATAACTTGGCATACTTTGGCATTGGATGCCAGACGGATTAGGACATCTTCCATCTCATCAATTACCTTTACATCTGTCCTATCCAACTGAACAACCCTCCACGTGGATGGCTTAGTCTTCCCATTTATCTTTTTACAGACTGATATGGGCATGACATTAACTAACGCTCCTGAGTCTACCAGACAATTGTGCACGTTATGATTAAAAATTTCAAATGTGAGGAGGAAAGGTGGATGCTTTCTTTTAGACTTACCTCCAACGCTGGTTTCTCCAATTTCTTCTTCTTCCTGAGGTTGATTGTCAGTGGGAAGCTTCTCATCCGATGCTTCAAGTGCTTTCAATAGTCTTTCTTTTTGCTGCGGCACTTTACACATTTAAAATAGTGGAACATTCGCTTTTACCTTCTTTAAATCCTCCACGATGTCATAATCCATCGGCTGCTCAATGGGATGAGGTTTATTAGCATTCCTCTTTTCTTCACTTGGCTTGGACTGTGCGTCATTCTGCCTAAGATCTTGGCTGGTAATAGTGAATTTTGGAATTATATCAGCTGAGGGTCTGTTTTGAAATTTCTTAGCATTCTTTTGTAGCCTTTTGATCTTTGGGAGAATGAGACTATTTTCTTTAATTGGCCCTTGGCTCACTAGTGGAAAATGAGAGATTAGTGACCAGGAGACCAAAATTTTTTGTCACCACAGTTGTTTTCAAGGGATAAATGACCAAAAATAATAAATTTAAGTGAGATAACTAAAAAAGACCAAGATAAATGACACTTTTGGTCACGGGATAAAAACCAACTAAAAACGACCAAGATAAATGACCAAATTTGGTCATGAGATATCTAGACTAAAAATGACCACATAACAATTGGTCATTTTTAGTTGTCACTCCGGCAATGAAAAAATTACAAATTTGACAATGAATTTGTACATTTTAAGGAGGTCTCTGAATCCATCTGCAGTGTTAGAATTTAGTAAATTAATAATGTATTGCCACAACTCAACATGAATTGACCAAATTAATATAATATATAAAATACACATTGGTGGCCCTGAATGTGCATCTCTGGGGTCTCTCAATCCATGTGCAGGGTTAGAATTTACTAAATTGTAGACCCCCTCATGTACATAACTCAACTATTTTACTTTGTATATAAATCCTAAGAAAAAAGTTATTACATTTTTTTTAATAAGTAGCAATTCAATGAACTAAACTTTATATTATTTGTTGAAAGAGTTCTCAATATTTTAACTAAAACAACTGGACCGTGACCAGTTTATGATTCGACATTATTATGTAATGTGCGCCCATTTTATTTGCAGCTATAACTCCTTTCCTCTATTGAAATTCTAGTGATTTGGGGGTTTAAAGTCTCGACACCTTTGGCCAATTCGAACCCGTGACCTTTGAGCTTCCTGTTCTCAGTTGGACTACCAACGATGAATTTAGTGTAGCTCAAAGCCTTAAATATTCATTTTCTCACCCTCTTGATGGTTATTTTATTTGCTATTTGGGTTTTTAGGCGGAAATCCTTTCTTCTCAACATATGGAGCCATTTCTTAGGCCCTGAGGCCTGGGGTATTACTGTATTTTTGTAGAGTTACTTTTTGGCATCGGGATCCTGAAGTTTGGCAAACAATTGCAGAGTCAGATCGAGGAAACATTGCTAGAATGACAGGATAAGTTCTTGTCTTACAAAGACTTGAAGAAGCTAGTTAAATTTATATCGACTGCAAGGGAAGCTTCGCCTTCTTCCCTTGGCAGCGATGAGATCAGAAGCGGCTCCAATGAAGTTCCCAACAAAAGGTGAAATATCTTTGGTGGACCTTTTGAAGCAGGTGATGCTTCAAATGACAATGTAAGTGGTTATCTCTAAATAGGGTTGTGGGGCTCTAGATTTCGATTGCAGTAAAGGAAAAATGACCACGAAGGAAGTTTTGGAAGGGGTTTAACAATTTTCATAAAGTCAGGTCGGGCAGCTTTACATGAAGAATCAAAGACTAGTTTAATTTCATATATTCAAAAGAATCAACT
>LPNX010974054.1:0-16643 GCA_001517045.1 Pseudotsuga menziesii
GCGCCAACAGTATGGGGTGGCCGCCCCACCCCATACTGTTGGCGCGATTCTAAGAATCATGCCACCAGTATGAGGCGGCTCTTTGGCGGCAAAGGGGGCCGAGCTCCGCTCCCTCTTCCCTTCCCTGCTATGACTTAGGTGGGTATGTATGTCATCAAGGTAACAAAGTCGAGAGCTTACATATATATTGGGGTTCATATTGACTGGAGCATGGGATGTATGTGGTTATGGGATTTATTATGGCCTTAGGTTCTGCCACTATATTCAATGATTCAGAACCAGGCCAGTGCTTTGCCCTTTTATTTATGCAGCTAGGTAGGCAGGATTGTGAATGAAAAGCTGGGGACACACGTTCACTCAAATTATATGCATGCGGGTCGTGGGGCACAGCGAGCAAAGTAAGTGGCCCAGGTAGTAACATTTCATTGTTCCGCAGCGAGTATGTGTGACTCACAGTGTAACTCATTCTATACCGTGTTCGGTCAACGTGATGTGATATGATGAAAAATCTTTTGGTTATTGTGTGATAGAGAACTCAATCAATCTATCATGTGGTGGAAACTTGGGAACGAAATAAATATATTTTCTGTTGGCGGCTACTTGGGTAACATAATTTATATCGTTCTGGTGTATCAATGACCCGTAGGGCCTCTCCTTCATACCTCAGTCGAGTGGTGAACTCTCTTCTCTCGGCCATGGAAAGGGAACATCTCTCTTGTCAGTTGTAAACTTGGTTTATCCGGCTGCTTTACCTTCCCTGGGTGGAAGTATAAAGAGGCGAGCCATCCACTTTTCTTCTATTTCCTTGCCAATTGCATAGTCAACTTCACTCTAGCAACATGTCGAGCCATTTTATTGTATGGCGGGGTACATCTCCTCTATCAGGCATAATTTAACATGCAGGTATGATCAAACGGGGTGACGGAACCCACTCCCCCAACCAAATAAGGGGGTCCTTCCATCGCTTTAGGAACAGTAGGATTTGAACCTACCAAATAGATTTGGCAACCAAGTATTGAAAATGAATCTAATTTACCCTCAGTTCAATGAAGAAGAGTGCTCAACCATCACTGGTATTTCAATTACTTTGGTCATTAGACCAAAGAACGCCTTATGCTAAGGCACCTCACCATTCTAGTAATTTCATTCTTATGAAAAGTCCAGGACTAAATGAATAATGGTTCAAGCATTAATTAAGTTGTTTCAACCCTTCTTAATCAATGAATTGTATCTTGGCTGGGTTCAGCTCGTCTCCCCGATAAGATCAGGTATAGTGCAGTAGTGACAAAGCATTCATTAAGCAAGTGTTATAAAAGGTGCATAGCTCTTTCCCGACAAAGGAGGGGAAGGGACTATTAGCATGAAAAAGGGACTATTAGCCTTCAAATTAAGGCAATACCTGTCTAAAGGAGTGCTGCGTAAAACCTGAGCAAGTAATGAATCTCTTACCGGCCGGCTCTTATGTTTATTCCGTTTCTGGTCTTAGTCCCCAAGTAACCAAGCCCATATAAGAAGGATCCCATCCAAGGTATCAGACGAGGTATTCCAGCCTAGCAATGACCCAAAAATCTGTATTTGTGGAGCTCATTTCTAAGTCTCTGCGAGTTTACTTTCCGCCGTTGTCGCTTGACAATTTTGCGGGGGCGGAACAAGACTGCGACCTATGGGTTTTCGATGGCATCTATCCCCATCTATGGGATGAGGACTGGCTAAGATCTGTAGCCACAAGCAATCTTGAAAGAATTCTCTCGGGACAAGCTGTTACCCTCGAATGGGGGGAAGACTCTCGTAATCTGTTTATTAAGAAGGAAAATCTGCCCATAATCCTAATTAGTAACGGAGGGGCAATTCCCCCGGCTTTGATGGATCCCATTTTCACAAATAAATTGGTTTATACTCATTGGAGCCGTTTCATACGTTCTGACATGACTCTGGAACGTATAGCGGCTACTATTTTGAGTAGGGCCTTGTTATTACATCTCGTAATATGCCGCAAAGTGCGTCCAGGAATAGTCATAGTCCCCACGTATGTCAAGGACATGGGGACACCTCTGCAATACGAGGGTAACTATTATCCAGATGATCACGCCCCTACGTTCTATAGGGACAAGGTATAGGCCGTTACAAGTATTCATTTTTATTACTTCATACCCCAAGAGTTTAGCTATCTAAGTCTTTTTTCATGAAGTAAGGAGGATTAGCAATATAGGACTCCACCTTCCTTTAAAAGACCCTAATTTATGGGCCCAAAGTGTGGACATGGTAATTGAGTAAAATAAAATTTCAATAAAATACAAATACACTATAAAGTTAAAAAACAAAATAGAGTATAACTTAAACCCCTTTAATATCTGGCTCGACTTGGATATTCCTTATGAAACCACCTTCTCGTTGGATTATGTTACCACATATGTAATAATGGAAGATATGAAAATGAGAATGATTTATTTCCATAATGTTTAATGTACTTTGTTGCAATTGATTTGGACTAGTGAAAATATGTAATGTTTGCAACAAAAAGAGTTGAAGTAGGAGAGTAAATATGCAACAAAGGAACATCAAGATGGGTATGAATTAAATTGAGTTGTTGTAATAAAATAAAATGAAAATGAGGTGATGCTTAGTGACAAAACATTAGTGGTGTGCATTCAGATAGTAGTAATGGTGCAAGAGCAAGAGCAAAATGATGGGGCAGGCAATAAACATAATTGATATGGGGTAATTTAAGGTAATGATCCCCATTGGAACATATCTATAGTAGTTCGTAGAGGTGGAATAGTTGTAGTAAGTAGTATAAGAGATTGATGATGATAGCCATGAAGACAAGTCAAGTAGAGAAGATTTTAAAATTGAGCAAAAATGTGAGGAGTTGCTTATAGTGGTAGAGTGCATAAGTGTAAATTACAAAAGAAAGAATAAAGATTCAAAAGTTGGAAGAATCATGAGTTTTTCATAATGCCAAAGAGGCTAAAAAAACCAAAAAAAAAAGGTGAATAAAAAAATGAGTTTTTCATAGTGTTGGTACACAATTTATCAACAATCATTTGTAAGATCCTAGTTTTCACGCTTGGAATATAAGATGTGATCAATTATGTACCATCATAGATGTAGCTAAATAAAACTATTTTTTACGTTCAATAACAAAATAATTACCACATGGTATATATTATTACGTTTAGTAATAATAATCAGTATATATTGTTATAGTTCTTGCCATTGAGCAACAATGGCCCTGCTATGTCAACTATCTATATCAATATTTATTTTGTAAATAACTCTTTTTTTTTTTAAATTAAATCTTCATTACAATAAAATAATAAAAAATTTCATATATAAGAGCAAAAATTGTAATAATTATACTTTCTAATTTACATTTTTTCAACCACAAAAGCATGAAAACAAAATATAAAATATGTAATTGTAATAAAAACCATGGCTTTTCTCTATTTACTATATTTTGTGACAATAATGAACATGGCATCATGGGAAAGAACATAAAAACAAAATTTAAAATATCCAATTGTAATAAAAACTATGTCTTTGCTCTATTTACTTTATTTTGTGAAAATAATGAACATGGCATCATTGGTAAGAAGCCATTATGTCTATTCACAAAAATAAACACATTGAATAAGTTGAATTGGCTATTTGCATTCATTGGGTAAATATAATTCGACATGAATAGAAATTATGAAATAAGTTGAATAAATGCAATTGTAATAAAAACCATGGCTTTGCTCTATTTACTATATTTTGTGACAATAATGAACATGGCATCATTAGCAATAATCCATTATGTCTATTCACAAAAATAAACGCATTGAATAAGTTGAATAGGTCATTTGTATTCATTGGATAAAAATAATTCAACATGAATATAGATCATGAAAAAAGTTGAATAAATGCATTGAATATGTTGAATTGGTTAATTACATTCATTTAGATTGACCAATTCAATTTAATGTAATATCGATGCAATATTTGTTCATGTAATTTTTTTCAATCTTAATGAAACACTTGTGGTGAAGATGTTAAAAGAGCTTCAACCTCTATTAGGAGGGATGTTTGTAGAGGAGAAGTTTGGGCATTCTCAAGACATAAAAGACCTAATGGAAGAGGACATTGATGTCCATGAAGAAATCCAAGCTCACAAAATTCCAATTTTGATGAAGATTTTGGCCTACATGATAATGTTGGTTAGTTTCATGTCTTGAAGAAAATGTTAACTTTGACAACTTTTTTATAAGATATATTGGTAATGTTTTTACTTTCAAACTTTATTTTAGAAATAAAATTTCTATATATAATGCTTTTAATATGTTATTTACATATATATGGTATAGTTTTTTCTTGAATTTATGTGAATGGTCACTTTTGGAAAATAATATAAAATAGTATCATTTTTGTAAAAAATCTATAAAAATAGGTTAAATATGGCTTTAAATGTATTTATTTTCTCAAAAAATTTACAATTTTGTCCATAAAAATGTCTTGTTTTTTCCATAAAAATGTCTTATTTTAAATAAAAAATTGCAAAATGTATATGTTTTTCATTATAGATTGCTTCTAAATGTATGATATTTAGTTAAATTTCTAAAAAAACACTTGAAAATAGAAATTAAAAATATTTTACCACAAAGATTATTCAAATGTCCAAAAAAATGCCTCAAAATGATAATGTGTGATACTGGTATCAAACCTTTTTGAAATGAAGGTAATAATAGCTACTAAAATTAGGAGAGGGAAAAATGAGAACTCTGTCGAGTTCTCGTTTCATAGTATAAGTGGTTATTGGACAATAAGTGGATGTGAGTACTAGACTATTTTTTTTCAAGAGTAAAACATGGTTACATAATGTATTTTTCTATTGAATATATCACCACTGTTAGCACATAGAACTTAAGTAATTTTGAGGAAGGTATAAGAGGTTGCTAAAATTGATATCATTGTATAGGAAAATTATATTTGTAGAGAAAGGATTAATGAAAATCACAGAAAATGCAATGGAGTTCTAATCCCTATGCGACCAAGGGGATAAGGGAAGAAGGGAGGGGGAATTTTAAAAAAGAGTAAAAAGTGGATCTAGAGTGATGCAAGGGCATCAAGGCCCAATCGAAATAGTAGAAGATATAAAACTAAAGTGCCTAGATGACATTCGATGACCTCCAATAAATAGGAAATACAATTTATAGGAGGAGAGGTGTAGTGGTAAAAAAGATGCGGTTCAACAGAAGTAGTCAAAATTTCTCATTATTGATCAACGAAAGAACGGATGGTGGAAATAGCCAAAATAATAACTATGAACTAGTCGACGAACGGATGGTGAGCAGTGGAAAGATATGAGAACGAAACCGACGCCAACAAGCTACCAACCAAATGGACACCGACAAGTTACCAACCAATCAAATGACCAAAAACCCAAGAAACAAAATGACGGGGTAGTTTGGGTAGTTGAATAATAGTTATGATGGTGATTGTAGTACAATCAGGTGGCAAAGTCCACTACAATGAAGTAGAGGATGTATTTAATGCATTCATTGAGATGCTTAGGAGTAGGTGAACTTCTAGAAGAAAAGCGGGGTATTGTACATTGAGGGGCAACTATAAATAATAATGGGAATTCAAAGTTGAGGGGATTTTTTTTGCGTATTGTTCTCAAATAGTTTTGTTCCTTTCTGTGCGAAGCACAAACCGAGTGGTGAATAGTGTGTGTGTGGAGCGTTGAGTATGTAGCATTCCCTCTCACAGTTGTATTGTTTGGTCAATGTTAACTCGAACTAGTCAAGTATGAACTCGTATTGTAATCCATCTTGTAAAAATAAATTGTTTATCATTCAATTGAAAGGAATAATTCTTTGCAACCAATGTGTTTTGTGTTTCTTTTTGTGTTTTGTTGTGTACATCGATGTGCAACCAACCACTGAGGTCACATCTACATTAGCAGGTATCAGATGTCTATTTGCAGTTAGACGAGTAAAGTAACTCCAACTGTAGTTGGGTAGAGTTCTCGAAGTGCAGATCTCATTGTCTAACTAGAGGAGAATGGCTCACAAAGGCATCAATGTCTGTGGTAGAAGGAAACACAGAGACACATGAGTCACTATTGACCATGATACATTTGAAGAATGCATTGAGATGATCACAATGTTGAAGATCAAGTTAGCAGTAGTGAAGGAGGTGCAATGATGAGGATATGTTGTTGGAACCTTGACATCAGTGGTGACGAGGTTAACGATAGAGAAGCTCAAGAAGAAGAAGGAGGAGGATCGAGAAGAACTAGAAGGAAAACTGTTTTAAAATTTATGTAAGAGAATAGACACCTAAGGCTAAAATTAATATAGCTATATACTATAGAATTTTGGATGGACAAGAATTGATAAACTAAGTCATAAAAATGGAAAAATACACCAACATGTAATAGATCAAAGAACCCAAAAGGGTAAAGGATGCATGTATGAAGTTGAAATGTCATTCCTTGTTGTGGTGGGGCAATGTACATGCTTATAGGAATCTGTTTTCCTCAATTTCCATGTAATGCAATTGATTTGCATCTGGAACTACCTCTTCAGTGCAAAATGAAAAAGAAGGCATTATAAGCCTCATACCAATAACACTATAACTACTTATGATACCCAACCATCAAATAATATAAAACTTTCTCAAACAAACCAAAATAATTTTGAAAAAAGCGTATGTTATCTATATTTAATTTCTTTTCCGTTTATATATCTATATTTAATTTCTTTTCCGTTTATAATGATGCAACGCAGATGTTATCCTACATGAAAAACTGCACAACAAAGCAAACCAAAAAAAATTGAACACTAAGGTATACCAAATCACATGAACAAGGCTTCTTGAAGAAGTGCCAAGGGTTTTCTAAAAGATCCTGCATGAGATAACTTCTCCTTTCTCAATACTTGCAACACTCTTGACTTATAAGATTAATCTAGAAGAGCGTGCATGTAATAACTCTTGATTTAGATTCTCAATACCATGCATAATATCTTATAAGATTAATCTTTTTGGAATAATCAAGTTGAATACTTGTTTGCCAGTCCAAATTGGCCTTGGCTTATAAATTATAGGAGCAGTATTATTTTTCCATCAAAATCCTCTCATCACATTAAAATATTCATAAAGACATCCTTCCCAAACAACACTAAGATTGAAATAACTCTTAAACCTGCAAAATGCAATGGCTATAGGTGATTAACATAGAATTCAGGTGATACTCACCTTCTCTATAAATTTATCTATTTTAGTCACCTCTAGACAATCCAAAAGAATGTCTTGGACAATACCCATAGCTGGCCTATTGGACTGAGGAGAGACAACGCACTTTGGCACCATCTTTAGTTCCGAGACTTCTTCTCAGCATCTCAAATGACTAGGGTACATGCATATTCATTTCATCTCCATCAAAATCAGCATTATAAGGTGACGTGACTGACAAGTTCAGTCGAAATGTTGAGTATGGCATGATTTTAATCTGGTTCCCCATGATAGACATCTTATGTATACCAGGTTGTTGATTGAAAAGAAAGTCTCCATCATTCAAATGTCTCACCACCTATGAAATACATGCTGGATAAGTGTATTTCTGAAGAACGTTAGAAAAAAATGGAACAATCACTAAAAACTGATGCCTATCGTATAACCTAACTATAAATGGTGGTCACTGCTCTTATTCAAGTAGCGAAGTTCAAGTCTATGGCCATCCTCCATCATAATGTATTAATTAGCACCCGTTTTCCCCTGAGGAGGATGAGGTCCATATTCAACAAGGTCCTTTAATCTGTTTCATCCATGCACATAGAATTAGTGTAAGTTCTAATATAATACATGTGCAGCAGGTAGAGTTTAAACTTCAGAGAGAAGAATATCCTAAAGTTATTCACATCACACCTCTCCATGTTATATGGAGTCACTATGGATACGTCAAGTTCAATGCAATACTCCAAGGCACTACTCACTGGTCAATGTCGATATTTGGATCAGGAGTAATAACTGAACGTGCAGAAAACTATACACGTTTCCCATTAAATTTCCTCTAATGCGACCTTCCTTGGCCTCCAGTCTACTACATATGGACTTAATGGGTCGTCCCAATCGCTGGGTTGCCTGAAGGCTACAAGCATAAAACAATAATTTGGTTCATAAAACAAAGTTACAAACTAGCTATGTCAACAACAATCATGAAGAAAGATTCTTTACCCTTGGGTGACCAGGAAGCTCATTGTCAAAACAGGTGGCAATTGGAATTGCAACAATTGAGCAAATTCTGTAATAATATCAGCTGGAGCCCCAGTTTTTTCATGCTTCTTCCAACTCAAGACTACTGTAATAAATGCAGTGAACTCACTGGTATGTTCTTGATCTCAGCCAAGTTACAAATAATCATAAGTTCATTTTGTTGATAAGACATATTTTTTTGGTTTTACATGATTTGTAACTTTACATATATTGGTTAGGATGATTGTCTTAGATTAATGGGGAACCTGAACCTGAGGGAGAACAGATAAATCGTGCTATACTGAAAAATGTTACTGAAAAATGTTTTGGGTATCTTTGTGGAGATTGGGATGGATAACATGGATTCCTATGGGACAGATTTTGAATCAGCCATGTTTGAAGACAGTGTTGCATACTACTCTGGAAAGGCGGATTCTGGAAAATTCATGTCCATATTATATGGATAAGGTTTCTCTTAAATTTAGTTTTTGTCATGTAAGGTCTTCCTTAAATTTGGTTTTTGTTATGCAAAGTTATATGTAAACACGTGTTGAAATGAGCTATAAACTAAAGCAAAAATGTGTATCTTCCTACAGGCTCAAGAATGATTGAAGCTGGAGAAAGAAAGAGTTAGACATTATTTACATGTAGACAGTGAGAAAAAGTTAATAAAGGCAAGATTCCATTTGTAAGAATTCTTGTGGGTGCATAACACTTTCAAACTGTTTTCTCATTTTTAATTTAAAATTCAATCACTCATCTAACAGAACACCAAAATTGTTTTGACTGTTTTAGTTCAATCTTCCTCAGTTCATTTCTGGGTTGTCATTTTGGATATTTCTGTGTAAAAAGTAGAGCAACAACTCTTTTCCTAGTATGAAAATCAGCTTATTTTAAAGAAACATTCAGGTGTGACTCCTTGCTAAAAGATGAGAAGGTATGAATTTGATGCATAGCTTTGCAATGTACAAATATGAAGTCTCTATTATGTTTTCTTCTAATAGACATTATGAATTGAAAGTGATTATTCACTGCAGATGAATGAACTTTCAACAATGTATAGGTCGTTCTGTAGGATACCAAAAGGTATGGAACCCTAAAGACCTCGAGCGCACTCGTAGAGATTCCACCAGGTGAACTCTATCCCGCTTCACCTCCAGGCAATGGTGAATGACAGAGAAGTCGCAGGATTAAAGCTACGCTGAGTATGGTTTTCGTGCAATATCCATGCCAGTGCAAAGAATGCAAAGAAAAACACTGCTAGAAACATGCACACGGCCAAAACTGAGATAGCAAATCTTCCATATTGATAGCAAAGGATCGTGATTGTTAATAATCATCGGTTTACAGTTGGCTATTGAGAGGCAAAGCTTGGGTATTTGAATGACCCTTTCATTTTCATCTAGAACATCGAATGGGAGGAGTAAGGCCATATAATGTGACTGCGTGTGTAAACCCTATGGATTTATTGTAGATTGCAATAAAGTTTGATTTCAATGCTATTGATAGTTTATCAAAATATTAATGTTTACAGCAGCTGGTCCAGAGGAAGCAACAACACAAATCAGAAAAATTGGAGTGTTGTTCTCTGTACCATCTGTACCATGTGCAGTGCAGTTACTCAGTTTATTCCATTTACCTGCCCAGGTCAGGGAGATCCAAAGATAACCGACTTCTGCCAATGCACTAGAATAATATATGTTGGACAGGGAATCGCCCGGAATTTGTAATAATACTGCTACGTCCATGTATGTTAGTGCTCCTATGTTTTTATCTTCATTAAATAAATGAGATTCCACGACTGTGAACTTGGGTTCTTGAAATTTCGGCCATGGATGTGATGATTGGAGCTTTGATTAAATTACATAAAGAATTTACTATTTTTTTTTATAAAAATTAAAATTTATGATTTTTTTTATTTAATCACTTAGCTGGTTGTTCATATAACACAGTTTTGCAGTTTTGTATATATTATGTTTAATTTTTATTTCAAAGAATAATAACTGATTATATTTTCCCACATCTTCTTCCTAGAAAGGTAAAAGGATTTTTATTATGGAAATCCCTGAATTCAAGGGTTAATGAATTCTCAACTGGTTATAAAGAATGATGGCTGGAACCAGGTACTGAATATTTACATTCAATAAAATTTGATAATTAATTAGAAAGTTATTTTTTGGTATTGGAATTGATATACAGTAATAATTTGTAGATTCTTGGGTTGCATTCATATTAAAATAATTATTGATCTTAATTAATTGAAGTTTTTATTGATGATTATGATTGTTTTAGATGTAATTTTTTAATACATTTTTACAATCTCAATTTTTTGCTTTTTTTATATGCTGTTGTGCATTAATTTATCACAATTTTGAAAGAATTTTTAAAATTCCAAATAAAAATTTATTCATCAAAGTGAAATTATTAATGCATTCAAAAACACTATTTGAACACCACAAAGCACAAAATTTGCATTTCTACAAAAATAAATATCCCCAATTGATGTAGAAAGTTGATAAAGTAATGTTTCTTTTGTATGTATAATAAGCATATTTTCACACTCTATTAATGTATAAGTTCAAAACATAAGTCACTTGATCAATTCTAAACAATTTATATAATTTTATTGGTAGTTGGTAGCAACATATACTTTCATAACAAATTTATTTGAGAACATCTAGCTGCACCTAAAATTCAAGACATGACACTAGCAATTCCTTGTTCAAACAAATTGAAACCATGTAAATGTGATGGTCAAAACTCATTTGCAAAGTAGACAAATAATAAAACAAGCTAAATGCTACAAGCATTTAATGT
This sequence comes from Pseudotsuga menziesii, assembly GCA_001517045.1. Lineage (NCBI taxonomy): Eukaryota > Viridiplantae > Streptophyta > Pinopsida > Pinales > Pinaceae > Pseudotsuga > Pseudotsuga menziesii. The sequence goes on from LPNX010974054.1 coordinate 11,053, forward strand.
CAATGAGTGTGTTCTGGGTGAAGATATTGTTCATGATGGTCCTTGGACCTCTTGGATTTTGACTTGTGGTCCATATTTTGATCTTTTGACACCTTTGATCTATATTGTCCATATTTCAACTTATCCATCTGTGATCATAAATTCAACATATATTTGTCTTGCCTTGAACCATCTTTTAATTGATGTAGAAAATTGATAAAGTAATGTTTCTTTTGTATGTATAATAAGCAGATTTTTACACTCTATTAATGTATAAGTTAAAAACATAAGTCACTTGATCTGCCGCACACATATTTTCTAGGGTGCGATCAATGAAACGCAGGCTGAACCGGCACTGTTTCAGCTGAAGGCAATGCTCAGCTCTGGGAGATGCCCAGAGGTGAAAGGGAATGCGCAGGAGGTGTAGCTACGTGTGCCTTGGATGTGAGGAGGTGCACTGTGAGGAGGTGCTAACAGTGCAGCATGATGAAGGAGGAGCTATGCTCATTTGCCCATGAAGTTGGAATATTTTAGCAAGAGCATAGCATCAGTTTAGTCCGCTCCTACTTTCTCAGCAGTTTCTGGCAAGATGAAGAAAACCTCCAGTGAGAGAGAGAGAGCTCCTATGGGGAAGGCTAGCTATTTCTTTCTACTAATCGAAGATTACCAAAGGTCCGAATTCAAACTCGGCAACTTGGAAATCTCATTTACAAGAGGATCACTGTAGCTGTTGATTCATGGGATCGTTTATCATGGTATCCATCAGGTCACTATGTGCGGATAATAGGAGAAATAGGTGATCATGCTACAAAAACTGAGGTTTTGTCAATTAAGAATGACATTAGTACGAGACCATTTTCTAAGCAAGTTTTGGCTAGCTTGCCACTCTTGCCCTGGACATTACAACCAAAAGATTTGAGTAATCCTCGGAGAGAGGATCTATGTCACTTGAGAGTATTTAGTATGGATCCACCTGGATGCAAGGATATTGATGATGCATTGTGCTCCAGAGCAATACCAAATGGGAATTTTGAAGTTGGAGTCTCGTATAATCACACCGTCCCATGAGTCTTGCATAAGAAAATCTGTTTTGATGTGATCGGAAGCCCAGGTTTCATCTAAGTCCTCGTTCTTCGTACTCTATACTGTAAATAACATATAACATTACGTTAATGCCATTTTTCCTCCTGAACTGAAAGTCCCATTTCTTTCAAGAATATGAAATTATCAGGAGGCTTTTGCTGTCCATTATTGCATTAAAGAATATCTAATTGAACTTCATGAAATGATTAGCTAGATGAAAAGGCCAGCATCTAAAATTCTGAGAAACCATTTACAGTGATATAAATAAGTACCTTGGAAAAATATATGTTAAAAATGGTTATGGATTTGTAAATCCGATGATCCAATATGCTGGGCCACATTCAAGTGGTTATTTAGTTCTATTGGAAATGCGATTTTCCCAAAGAGTTTTCGATGTTTATCTGGTTTCCATCTTAGCATTTTCCAGGATATACCTTGGAGATGTGTTTTTCCCAAACGAGTGAGTCATAGTCTATTTTGTTGCATTGTCTATTCTTTCTGGGTGATGTGACCTACCCAAAGAGAAATTCTTTGTTCATCTTGTTTCCATCTTAGCATTTTCGAGGATATACCTTGGAGATGCATTTTGCCATAAAAGTAATATCGTTGTGTGTGTTTTGGGTTTAGCTTTGCCAATTTACCTTGGATTCCATTGGAGATGCGACTTCCAAAAAGTTAGGGTCTCTGTGGGTTGGAAAACATAGCTAAGATTGTTTTTCCTATCACAGTGCATTTATTTGGTAGAGTCATATTTGTTTACTGTAGATCTCAATTGCAGAAGTTATTTGCCAATGAAATAAAGTTTTCTATCTATGAGAAGATTAGACATGAATAGTGGGCTATGCATCAGGGTTATGCATAAAGTATACATGTTTGTTAGAACGAGTTGCTTTTATAAGTAAAATTATAAGTGAATGATGGCTACTATAAAACGGAGTTGAACTAAGCCTATGTCTAGGACCCTTTAAAAGGTAACACTCTTGTTTAGATGGAAAGTTAGTAGTAAGGAGAATTAGAAGTTCATACTTATGTATTTAGCCTTATCATAATAATTTATGCTTAGGGGTAATTATATTACCTTCTCGTGTTATCATAAGAGCTTTACGTAATGGTTGCTATCTTGAGATAGTGAATAAGAGTAAGTTGCTTCAGTATAACCTTGGGAAATATTGAGGAGGGTTTTTATACCTGGTATTTAAATTGCTTAAGATTTCGGTCATGGCCGGATAGTGGTAGGAGTAGCTTAGAGGTACTCCTGAGAATGAGCCCATGAGAATAACAGAAAGAATGTATGTTAACAAGGATGTTGCGAAATGTAATTCTTATTTTGAATGAATAATACATGATATGATGGTTTGGTGGATGTAACCCATGGATTGGGTGAACCACGAACATTGGTCTCACTCTTTGTGTTCTTGATGTATACTATCTCATGTGTTCTTATGTATTTAGCTTATATAGTCTTGATGTATGTAACTCATGTTTTGATGATAACAATGGTGTAAATCATCGAATGATGGGTCCAAAAGAGGATGGATTATTTAATGTCAATAACATGTTAGATAGTCTAATGGTAGGATTAAAGGCTTGTGGTTTTGGGCTAACTTTATTTGGAATTGGAACTAACGAATTGAATGTATGTGATTAAATGTATGTTCATTATATGAACATATGGTTAGTGGTTATACCTTTCCAGAGAGACATATTTGACTTGTTTGAACTTAAAATAATATAGTTTCAAAAAGATAGATATAAAAAAAAATAAAACAAAAACTACCCCCTTCTCTGAGTTTACCTTGAGGATTATCAGGTTCGTTACAAATGGTGTCAGAGCCAGAGTGACAGCACTTGGGCCTAATTGGGTTCAACATGTAGTTAGGAAGTAGGAAGATGGATAGTTCTAACCAATCGAATGTTTTGTTTATGGATGCATGACAATGCTGAACGAGGGGGATATATTGTCTGAATGGACCTCCAAAGATCGAAGGAGGTAACAAAGAAGATAAAGGAAATATCACGGGAAAAGGTATGACAAAATTAGTGAGTATTCATTTCAACTTGTTATTTTTATACATTCAAGAAACAAGAGGTTGGGCTATGAATTCTATTCCCGAAGAAAAATAGTCATGTTCTTAGAATTGCGTGTAGCAATATCTACATATATATGGCAAGGTTAGGGTTGTACTAACATAAATAGGACACTAAACAGATGGGTAATAAACTATGGGTGCCCTAGATAATAAAAGGCATGGGTTGCTAGTAATAAATGCTAAAATTTGTATGAAGCTGTGTTATTACTAAGAGTATTGATGCGGTAAATGTTTGCAAAGAGACCAAAAACCCTAAGTAATGGGTGGTGTAGAAAATTCCATTTTTTTTGGAAAATTTAAAGACACTCGTAAGAATATTGTAGGCATAAGAATGTTAGGCTTCTCATAATATTGGTTCAGAACCAATTGTCCAATGTATTGTTGAAATTATACACACAGGATATTATACAAAAGGAAAAAACTAAATTAAAAGCTTACTTTAAATGCCAAACGGTTACGAGAAGAAGTATAGGGGGTGACCTAGAAAACAATACCCCTTAGTGCATCAATATATTTCTTGTGATAAGTAATAATACAAATGTTGTACTGAAATCAAAAGATTGGGAAAACTATGTAAAGTATGAATAGGTGTTCTTGTATGAGTTTGTTCTGGTGTTAAAAGGTGAAATAGGTATATGATTAACACCTTATAAATCAATTGTATGTGAATAACGAGATCTAACTTCATGCATCCCATCGTGTGGAAAAGTTTTTTTTTTTCTATTGACACATGTGAGTTACAAGTATGTTGCACCAACGTTGAACTTTACGAAAGGGGTGGGTTAGTCTACAGGAAATAACATTCTAAAGTCATGAGTGATGCACATTATCAATTATTGTTTTATAAAAGCTTTTCAGGGATTGTAGGGGGTTATTCAAAATACAAGAGTCCCAACTAAGAATACAATGCTTTCTCAAAGGACACTAACATCTAGGAAGAACTAGTTATCGCTTGAGATTCCTACCACTCACTAATATTGTGTAAATTTAGGATGTCCCTTTACTCATAGTTATCCAGAGATAGATGAGTAAAGATGTTTAATGATATTAATATGAGTAAATGATAAATGAATGAACATAGTACAATGTTATGAACTAACATTGCATTAGTATGCCGATGACACTAACCATTGAAATGGACGATTGGTTACAAAATTCACTGGCTTAAGTAATAAAGTTCAACCACTCAAGAATAGGTCTCAGTTTTACTCTTTATCTTATTATAATTTTCATGTTTCGAAATTTTCATGAACCAAGGATTAACTGTGGATTATGATGTTAGGTACTCACATTGTAGGGTTTTACCGTGATTATAAATTCACTCACGTAAAAACAAGCTGTGCTCAATTGCTCAAAATGAGTAAGGATTTACTTTTGGATGGTTTCTAGTATTGTACGAATCATGAACCAGGTAGAGGTACAAATCACTAACACTTGTAAAATAGTGATTATTTTGATGAAAGTATTGTTTATCGATAGATGTTAATTATGTTCAACCTAACCGTAAAGTCGATTCACGAATCAAGAAAATGACAGTGAAGTCACGTTAAGCACCAAAGAGTGGGTGTCACCAATAGTCAAAGGTTGTAATTAACATTAAAAACAAACAAGGAAAATATATGCTGCAAGAGCACAATGGTGTTAGGCAAGTGATTGTAGTGTGAGCACATTGGTGTTAGGAATATATGTTGTAGGAACACAATGGTGTTAGGAAAATGAATGTCGTGTGAGCACATTGGTGTTAGGCATATGAAGTGGCAAGAAAATTGATGACCTAAATATATCGTGCATCCTTGGACTCAAGCAAGGAGGCTTGAGGGGACTCATGAAGGAGTTATGACATCAATATCAAGACCTAGGCAAAGCAGGACATCTGGAAGACAGGACGTTGTTTGATGTCATTGAGGAGAAAACTTTTGACTAGAGGTCAAAAGGGAGAGTGACCTCAGATATAGTTGTAAGTTCACATGAGAATTGGTAAAAGAACTCAAGGTAGAGTTTGAAAAATGTGTTACCAAACTTTCCAAGAAACTAGACTGTGACCTGTTTTAATGCGTAAATGAGGAGAAAAACCTGAGTAGGAAAAATTCCCTCGAAGGCAAGGTAGAATGAGATATTTTAAAGTTTTCAATTAAGAGTTTTGTGAAACCGATGATAAATGAAAGAAGGGTTACCACAGGTGAATGAGAAGTTAAGTATCCAAAGGAATTACTTATAAAGAAATTTTATTTAATTATGTATTATTGTTCTATAAATTATGTTGTTGCAAAAGTACCCATTGTCTATGTTTTGAGTTGAATTATAAAATTTTGACATGCTTACTGAAAAATTTTGGGTAGATTTGATCTTGTTACAGAAGAATATAGGTTCTAAACAATAGCGACCTGCAAAATTTAGGAAAGATCGAAAGAGACTAGAATAGAAAAGACAAAGGCAAAT
>LPNX010974057.1:11147-44327 GCA_001517045.1 Pseudotsuga menziesii
TCGCCGAGAAGCTTGCAGAGCCCTTCGAGCGCTGGCTTTTCCAGCAGTTCCAAGTAGAACAACAAGAAACGGGCCGTTCTTCGCCGGTTTGTATCATCAGCGATGTCATGATACTATGGACTCAGCAGATCGGCGAAAAGTATGGTGTCCCACGTTTTGTGTTCAACACATGCGGGGCCTTCGCCATGAACCTTCTCTACTCCGTCTCGGCTTCGATAGCTCACAACGCGTTGCAGAAAGAGGGGGACACCGTTGTTCTCAGCATGAACCTGCCAAGCCCTCTCAGAATCAAGAAGAACGAGATAGCCGCCAACCTCTTTGAGCCAGATATGTCCAGCCCCCTGCCGCGTTTCGTCGTCCAGTGGTTACAATCGCTCAGTGATGGTTCGGGAATGCTCATTAATACATTTGAGGACCTCGAGCGTCAACATCTAAGGCACTTTAGAAGCGTGACCGGGAAGCCCATCTGGTCTATAGGCCCGGTGCTTCCACCGAGCTCTACAGGGAAGGAAGGCAGAGGGAAAATGGCAGACATCGTCGAGGACGAGCTGCTTCAGTGGCTGGATTCTCAGAGGCCGCGTTCGGTTGCGTATGTTTCGTTTGGAAGCTTGACCTTCCTATCGGAACCACAGACGGTTGCGTTGGCGAGGGGCTTGGAAGCCAGCAAGCAACCATTCGTTTGGGCCATCAAAGTCTTGCCCAAACTCGAAACCATGACTGCAGATACAGACATTCAATGCTATCTTCCTTGCGGCTTTGAAGAGAGAATAAAAAACAAGGGGTTAGGCTTAATCATATGGGGATGGGCGCCTCAGCTTCTTATTCTTTCTCATCCGTCTGTCGGCGCCTTCATGACCCACTGCGGGTGGAACTCCACACTGGAAAGCATAACTTTGGGCGTTCCTATGATCACGTGGCCCATGTTTGGAGATCAGCATTTCAACTCTAAGCAAGTCGCGGAGCAATTTGGTACAGGAGTTCAGTTTTGCCAACACAAAGATGGGATTCCTGAGGAGGAAAGAGTGAAGAAAGTTGTGAGGGTTGTATTGACAGAAGATGAAGGGAAAGTGATGAGGAGACGTGCAGAGAAATTGAAAGAGATGGTTTCGAAAGCTGTTGGAGAGGGAGGATCTTCGACAACAAATTTGCAAGCTTTCGTGAGCGAAATGGAGAAGCTGACGATAATGAAATCCCAAGATGGGTCAAACCGAATTGATAAGACGGAATCCGTGCCAACCAGTGGGACAATGTGATGGATTTTAACCGTTAAAATTAAGCAAAATGATTGCTGCCTGCAAACTTATTGTTGATTGTTGGATTTTAAGATGCTAAGTTTAATGGTCAGTTATTACGGCACCAATTATTGTTCTGTGGAATTGATTAATAATCAATTTTAAAAATCTTAATCATCTTTTAGTTTAAGTTTTATTACCCGATGATTTAAATATGTTAGAAAAGCAGTCACAATAAATTGCTATGGTATAGGCTCATTAATGATAACCTACTTTAACATTCTTAATCATCTATTAGTTTAAATTTTAACATTCTTAATCATCTTTTAGTTTAAATTTTATTATCCAAATATGTTAGGGAAGACTGTTTAAATGTGTTAGGGAAGAAGTCGTTATGTCGCGTAAGATAAAAGAAACGACCCATTTTCCTGGGTGTTTGTGATGGAAAAGACAACTAAAACGCCCCCTTTTTCCTTCCGGGGTGTTTGTGATGGAAACCCGTCAAAATTTTTTCTTAAAATTGATTTTGCAATTCAGATAACCGAAATTGCAATCTGAACATTTTAAATTACGATAAACATTAATTTATTTGCCAAATCCCTACGGTTTGGGGCGCTTTTTGGTTAGCGTTTATGCTGCTTCATGTTTATCGGTTGTTATTTTTATATCGGTTTTGAATTAAAAAAAATAATAATTGATAGAAAAATGTTTTTATTTTAACTCTGCAATAGAAATTAGTTTTTTAATAAATTTCATTTCCGTTCCCGGTATTGGCTCTTTCTAACTTTTTAAACGATTAAATGGATGGTTTTTTATTTTATTTTCTTATAACTTACACAAGTGCATTGGTTTTGGGAATAATGCCATAAATTTTGAAAGAACCGAGATAGGAATTGCACTAGGTTTAGAGCTAGGAATTGTGTTCGGAAAATGTCTGACATAACGTCAGAGATATCAATGCCAATTTCAATGATCGTGATTCATGTGATGGTACTTTTTGATCTTGACTTATCATAGTGGCACCTAAATGATCATAATCATAGCACTTTTGGATCTTAATTAATCCTAATGAAGGGTAAATTACCTTAATGTCACCTAAACTGCTCTAATGGCATTTGAGTGTCGCCAACAACATTTGATAGACCTTAATTGCACTTGATTGGCCCTAACAACATGGTGATGATGCATTATGATAATTATGATGAAGCGTATGGATATGATTTGATAAGTATAATACTATATCATCCATTCTTGTGAGGTAGTAGGGCTCCTTGCTCATTATTATTGCAACTATATTATCAATGACATTGATGATGACTATGACGATGACAATGATGTTGATTTATTATATGATGATGATGACGATGTGGATGTCAACGATGATTATGCATGTTGTAGCATCCTAATTAATTCTAATGCCACCTAAATGTATGTAGTGACATCTAAATGACCCTATTATCATTGGAATGACTGTAATGACATATAAATGATGTTAACAATTACATGAAATAAATTCTAATGGCAATGACTGGTTAAGAACACTAATGGCATATGAGTGACCATAAAGACAATGATGACGATGATTTTTTTGATGATGTACTTAATGCCAACGATGATGATGATAATGAGGATGATGATCAAGATGATGTTGATGTACCATATGGAATTGATGATGATGATGATGATAACGTCGATGTCCACGATGATGATCATAATAATTCTTTATACTGCAGGACTTGAGATATTGGAGTTAATAACAAGTAATAGAGGTTGTGAGGTGTTGACGATAAAAATATTTTTAGCCATTGGGTTTTACATTGACTGATACAACCAATGGGTTTAGTAGTTCCCCCACACCCCACTCCTCCACCCCCCGCCCACTGTACACCCCCCTTACAGAAAGGTAGCACAATACCACCTATCACGGTGCTACCAAAATGTCACCCTACAAGGTTGTTTTGGACAACCCCCCATCCATACCCTCATTTTTACCAAGAACATCCAAGGCACAAGAAGTGGATATCAATCTTAACACAAAAGCTAACCTTATTTGTACTCTTAAGTATGTTTTGGTCTTGGTTTAAAATGGAATGAAGCAACAAGCATTTCAATAATGCTCATAGTGTTACTTTGAAGAAGTGGATCAATTTTTTTTACATATTTGGCCTTATAAGCAGACATCTATCAAGGAAAAAAGAAATTATTTGCTCACGTTTTATGGCCCCTATCAAACTTCCAGAATTATGCTACACTATTGACCATAAGTTTGATTCCCATGGGATTTATTTTACATAGTAAATGAGTGATTGAAAACATAAAGGTAGATTCCCAACTTATAATACTAGAAGATGGGCATTCACATGGACACACACATTGCATATCTAAGCTTGTCTCTATGTACTCTTCGAGAGTGACTTTTACTTGGCACTTTAATTTAGTCACAAAGGAATTTAGAGATACAAGTTGAACTTATAACACCAAGACACAATGACTTGTATAACTATATTACAAACCTAGGGTCACCTCCATAATCTATTTAGTTCTAGCATTTTTAATGTGTAGGCCCTACGTTTTGTCTACAATATTCAAAGATGAACTAATAATATTTTATCACTCACCCCTTGGGGCCTACTTTTTGTCTACAATATTCAAATATGAACTAATAAGCTTTTTATCATTCACCCCCTTTAAGAAGGTAATAAGAAAGCAAGTGTATCAAGTCATTGAGACCTGTACAAGTGTAATCATGAATGGATAAACAATAACAATCAAACACTAATAATAACAATCATAGCCTCTCACTTCATAACATAATAATATAATAAAAAAGGCACTTTAAACTAATAGTATAATAAAAAAGGCACTTGGTTCTTAATTAAGGTCTAATAAAAACCCTCGACATCATCATCATCGACATCATCGTCATCATCATCGTCGTCGTCATCATCATCATCATCATCATCATCACCATCATCATCATCGTCATCATCTTCACCATTTTCATCATCATCATCATTACCATCATCATCATCAGTAGCATCATCATCATCATCATCATCATCGTCATCATCATCATCATCATCATCATCAGCGTCAACATGACCCTCTTCCTCATCAACATCTTCATCACCATCGTCATCATCATCATCACCATCACCATCATAATCACCATCATCATCATCACCATCATCATCAACAACTTGACACCAAATTAGCTATCATGACGATGTCCTGGCAAGCTATGGCTTATATCAATATTACCTTATAGCTTTCCCCATTAACTAGTATTTGAACTTATTATTGTATTAATTCAAAGAACTAATGTTTTCCTCATTAGTTCTATAAACAACACATCCCTAAATGTACTTGGAAACTTATTCTTTCATTTTAATCCAATACACATACCTCTATAGGGTAAGCTGCAAACCCGGTTCCAGGACCATCCTTAAACCAATTGTAGGCTTAGGCAATCAAACAAGGACCATCCTTAAGTTCATGACTATAGGAACATCCTTAATTTCATGAATGAGAGTTTCATAAAGTTTACAGAAGACATGAGGTAGATGATGCAACTACATTAAACCCATGGCAAAAGGACCATGCACACTACGTAGGATACAACAATCCACAACCCTAAAAATTTTAAGGAGGAAGAAAAAATGTGAACCTTTGGGGAATAAGAGGTAACACCCCTCCAAAATTTTCAAATATATGACAATGACGATGATGATGATCATCGTCATCATCATCATCATTGACATCATCATTGTCATCATTCTCATCAGCATCATTATAATCATCAGCTTCGTCATCATCATCGTGCCCATCATCATCACCATCACCATGATCCCCATCATCTTCATCATCCTCATAGTCATCATCATTAGCATCATTATCATCATTACCATCATCATCAACATCAATAGCATCAATGTCATCATTAGCATTAGCATCATCGTTATCATCATCGTCATCATCATTAGCATAATCGTCATCGGCATCACCATTGACCTGTGATCATCATCACCATCATCCTCAACATCATCATTATCCTCATTGTCATCATCATAATTAGCATCATTATCACCATCATCATCATTTCATCGTCATCATCATTGAACTGTGATCATCATCACCATCATCATCATTGAACTGTGATCATCATCACCATCATCCTCAACATCATCACCATTCTCATTGTCATCATCATTAGAATCATCATCATCATTGTCATCACATCATCATCATTGTCATCATCATCATCACCACCACCACCACCATCATCATCATCATCGACATTATCATCATCAGCATCATCATCGTGTTCATCATCATCATCATCATTGAAATCATCGTCATCATCATCCTCACTATCATCCTCCTCCTCCTCCTCCTCCTCATCAGCATCATGTCCATCATCACCATCACCATCATCCTCATCCTCATCATCATCATCCTAATCATCATCGTTTCCATCATCATCACCATCAACCTCATCATCAGTAGGGGTTATAGGTCATATGTGTTATCACAATCATAGACTAGGGGTTTTAGAGTTTCTATTAGTGGTACATTTGTTATGGGTCATAATTAGAGTTTCTATTCCCATTATGTACAAATCCCTGAAATGCACTTCCATTTGCTACACCTCTTCCATGTACAAATCCCTGAAATGATGACGAAGACGATGTATAAATCATCGCCATCATCATCATCGACATCATCATTGTCATTATCATCATCATCATCGACATCATCATCATCATCATCATAATCATCATCATATCATTGTCGTCATCATCATCATTGACCTATGACCATCATCACCATCATCCTCAATATCATCATCATCCTCATCATCATCGTCATTAGCATCATCATCGTCATCATCACCATCATCATCATCATCATCATCGACATCACCATCACCATCATCATCATTAGCATCATCGGCATCATCATCACCATCGTCATCATCATCATCATCACCATCATCATCATCATCATCATCGTCATCATTGACATCATCATCGTCATCATCATCGTCGTCATCGTCATCATCATCGTCGTCATCGTCATCATCATCGTGTCCATCATCATCACCATCATCCTCACCATCGGCATCATCATCAGTAGCATCATCATCATCATCACCATCATCATCATCATCATCGACATCATCGTCGGCATCATCATCATCACCACCATCATCATCGTCGTCGTCGTCATCATCATCATCATCATCATCATCATATCGTCGTCGTCGTCGTCATCATTGACCTGTGATCATCATCACCATCATCCTCAACATCATCATCATCCTCATTGTCATAATCATTAGCATCATCATCATCCTCACCATCATCATCGTCATCATCATTATCAACATCATCATCACCAATATCATCATTAGCAGCATCATCATCATCGCCATCATCATCGCCATCATCATTGACATCGTCATCGTCATCATCCTCATCCTCCTCATCATCGTCATCATCATCGTGTCCATCATCATCTCCATCATCATCATCACCATCATCTTGTATGCAATATGAAGTGGAAGAAACTATTAGGTAGTCAAGCACAAATCACTCATTCAAACATCAACTACTTAATGAATTAAAACCAAGAGGATACAATCAATGGACAAAGGCATCTAGAGACATCCTAGGAGGAAACCAATGAGGACATTACTATAAGGATGTCTAACACAAGAAGTGAATGGAATGACACAAAATCCAACTTGAGAATAAATGAGATATACTACATCGTCAAAGATGTCAAGTCAACAAGAGTGACTTAATAAATAGGGATAGCCTAAGTGGTAAGGATGTGCTACAAAAACATTTGTTACAAATTCTTGCCCTTTTTATTCTTCAATGTTAGCTTTTCAATGAAAAAATTTATTAATGTGTTAAGGATAAGGAATTATATATGTTGTAAGTTTTTGGTCAAATGGATGTTTATACAATAGTATATAAAGTGGATGCTATGTCCTTTTTGTTAAGTGGATACTATACAATACCATGATTAATATCAACCTATGCATTAAACAAAAAATGAAAATATTGCCCATTTGTCAATTCCTCCATCGTGAGCCATGAAATTATTGGCCATTCCTCCATTCCTCCATCGTGAGCCCATTCCTCGAAAACTGTTTCCAGTGGATTCCATCGTGAGCCCATTCCTCCATTTTCCAATGAGCCACAGAAATATTTCCTCTGTAAAATATTAACAGGTCACCCAATTGTTATAAGGCATTTACACTATTGTGGCGTCAGGGGCAGGGAAAAATTAATGGTGTTATGGAAATTGTGGAAGAGGAGGAATGGGAGGGAATAATTCCTGTTGAGGGTATAATTCTTATTGAGGACTGGGAGGGTATGCCATACAGTATTTTTCATTTCCATTAGGGTTTTATGACATGGCACTGGCTAAAATACGAGGAGGAAAAACAACTGCCTGTAGATAATGGAGGCTCGGAGATCTTGTGCTCGCCAAGGTCAAGGGATTTATGGCATGGCTCACTAAGGTACACTGGTCTATTTCTCATCCCCATTTGTTTGCCCTTATTTGATGTATGTGATGTATGTTGTTGCTGTTATTTGCATTTTCCACATCAAATTATATGTTGTTGCTATTTTTAATACCCGATTGTTATCCAAGGGTTTGTGTGAATATTTATAGATTTTCATAGGGTTTCATTGCCATTGCGCCGATTGCAATGTCTATCGGCATCTTTTTCGATTACCCAATATGTGCCAATATTTTCTTCTTAATCCTATAATTACAAATCCTAGTTGCTGCACGGGGATTCTCTGAAACCCGGCACGAGAAATCAAACCCTATCAGATATTAGTGTTTAAACCCAAGCGATGGATGTAAGTTTGTGTTTTTTGGTGTTTAAACCCATGCAATGGATGCATGTATGTGTTTTTTAAGGTGGAAATTGCTTCTGTCTAGATCCAAGAGGATTACAATTGACCCGAATTCGTCAGGCCCACAAGCAGCTCGTTTTTGAGTGGATGTGAAATATTGGAAAAGACCATGAACCATGAACCATTAAAGGACCTTATGAACCATGAACCATTCAGTAACCATATGAACCATGAACCATGAAGTGACCTTATGCATATGACCTGTGGATGGTGTGGCGTCTCTCTTGTTGAGATGTGACCTTATGCATCTGACCCATGGAATGTGTGGTGTCTCTCCTGTTGCCATGGTGGCCCGAGACTCTATCAAGCTGACCCATGACTGTTTTAGTTTGATCCAAGACTATTTTTCTGCTGAAAATATAGGCCGTGTTTAGTTCTGTGGAATACTCTTGGACTGTTACCTCTGGCATCATCCCTCTGGGGATGCTAAACCTTATTTTTGACTGTGTAAGGTTTATCCTAATGGATTGTGACTATGTATGATCTCTCCTAGATGGGACATGGACTGTGATGAACTCCCTCATCCTTAAAGTGGACTGTTGTAACCTCTCCTAGATATGGTTTAGGCTAATTCATAGTCCTACTAGGACTAGCTAGACTAGACTCAGATACTTTAAGGATGACCTTAGTAGGACTGTGTTCCCTAGCTAGGCCAAGGGTATCTCTTCAATCAAAGCTTATGCTACCAATTTGTTGTCAAAAAGTGTGAGAAGATAATATGTGTCCACTCACATTCTTGCTTTGCCTTGGCCTCATGTTTCCCAAATTTCTCTTCAAAGTGATGATGGAATAAGGGGAAATGTTGTAAGATTTTTGCTTCAACATAGAGTGTTCTTGGAGGATATTAATGACCCTCCCATGGAGAAGGAATGTTGAAAACATTTGCAATCTTGTCCTTAGGTGATGTCAATTAGTTTTATGGCATTTCAATTGGATAAAAAATAATTATTTTGATTCCCCTAATAAGTTGTTTGAATCATTAAAATTTTTATTTTGAATCAATTCTTAGTTAGTATACATGCATACGGATTATCATTGATGGATTATCTTTATTTGTCACTCCCATAGTATACTGGCCACCGATTGTACTCTCTAATCATATTGATATATTCCTTGGCCCATTTGTAGCCCACTCATGGCACGGGTTGGAATTATTGGAAATAGGAAATAATACAAAGAGTGACTGAATTCTTAGAAGTTGAGGCAATATGGTAGCACAATATTGTTGAGTAAAAGAAAGGAAAATTAGGAAGCAACCCAGTACTAACAAGCGTGATTTAGAGGTGCATCTATTTAATACAATTAAGTACACTGGGGACCTTGAGTTCCAATTTCCTTGTTGGATCTTCCCTATCGAGCTAGGGACGCCCATACAATAGCCAAAATTAGTTGGGCTAAGGATGGCGAGGCATATACTAACTAGTAATTGCATTTTAAAGATGATTTATCCTTGACCCTAGCTCTCACAAGAACTAATAGAGGCAACATTCTAGTGGCCTAATCCTTTTGTTAATGTAGTTAATGTCATCAGGGACCTAGAAATGGGTGGGATTTTGCAGATGGATCAATCTAGACCTTTCCAACACCAATAGGGAATATTGGGTATACTCCCAAATTGTGTAGATAAGAGGCTTTCTAAGTGAGAGCTCATACATGGGGTAATTTACAAGATAGTTAAACCTAATATTTGAGGCTTTATTTATTTGCATTGGCATTGGATTTATGGAAAATCCTTCTCATATTATGATACCAAGAAGCTATATTGTGTACTAGCAGAATTGATTTTCATTTTGTGTTATTTTCTTCTTTGCATGGATTCCAACAACCACCTTATTTTCTTATTTGCATGGCATATTTTTAGAGAATGGGGTTGAATATGATCATAGAGCTATATCAAGTCTCAGTCTCTCCTCTCCATTCTCTTTGTACCTTTTAGAAGGGATATTTATCCTTTAAGAGAAACATCCAAGAGAATAGGTCAAATTTAGGATGGAAGTTGGCTTCAAAAATTGCCAGCACACTCCCAGGCTGCAGACCAATGATTGTCTTGGAGCTGAAACACTTGTAAGGTTTCTGGAAATTATTCTAGAGGGTTCAACTACTTGGACTACCATGTTGACCCTATCTTAGCTAATACGTGTTGACCCTACCCTACCGAATAAGCCTCATCATTTTGACCTAGCTTTATTGGAGATAATGGAATTGATGTTCATATCTTTGTATGCTATTATCAGATATATAATTACAAGGAGTAAAAGTTGACCAATTATAGAATGCCTTTTGCGCAGCATGGGCTTTCATCACTTTGTGTTCTCAACTTGCTTCCTGATATGTTTGTTGAATTACAAAATGTCAATCTTGCATTATGAAAAACATAAGCAATTTGAATCCTTAGATATGGCTTGTCAAATGTGCCACTGAAGCTTTTCATTGGCATTGATGATTTAAGTTTGAAGCCTTGGGTTTGAGGTTTCTAGTATCATTTTGAAGAGGAGAGGTAGTTTGAGAATTCATTGTTTTCACATGTTTCCTATGATGTATGGTGTGAAACTACATACTCAGTTTCAACTTTTGACATACCCTTGTAGAGATTTATGGTTTTGCACATTTCTTTCTATTGCATGTAAGTTGTAATGATAACATGTTGTTATGCTGCATGGTATGTTTTGATAGAGTAAGAAGCTCTAAACTTGTTTGTTTTATATGTTGTTTTAATGGATGTTGTATTACTATAGAAATTGATGATTTTGGATATCTCTTAACTGCTCTTTTTGGAAATATATTCCAGCCAACAATATAGTTGAGACTGACTGATCTATATCAGCTTGTTTTTGGTTAGCAAAAAATGATGTATTTTATTTTTGAAATTATATTTTAGCTACAAGAAGAAAACTTACATGCTTATGATCCTTACCGCCCCTGACTCAGGAATCACAGGTTTGAATATTTTGAATGATTAACATTGAAGAGCATTTTGTATATCCACTAGAAAGACTGTCCATGGTGTACAGCAAGAGTGAAGAAACTTTGTAATATTACTGCTAGTATTGTAATTTGTTTCTTGTTACTTGACATGAAAAGTACATACAAGATTTATTCAAAATACAAGAAAAGTTCATACAAGATTTCTTGTTTCTTTGAATAATATTTATGGAAAGATGCAGCTTATTTTGCATGCTCATGATCCTTAATGCCCATGGCCCAGGTTTGAATATTCCCAATGACTAACATTGAAGATAATTTTCTGTTATGTACCCACTAGAAAGATTGTTCATGGGTTACAATGAGATTGAAGAATATTTGTAATATTACTGCTTGTATTGTTTTTTGTTACTTGAAAAAAGCCAACAAAAATACAAACAACCTTTCTTCTTCCCTTCCAATTTTTTGGAAAGCATGCATCTTGTAATACACTAAACAAATACTAACATCACAGTGTTCTTATTGGATAG
Organism: Pseudotsuga menziesii; assembly: GCA_001517045.1. Classification (NCBI taxonomy): domain Eukaryota; kingdom Viridiplantae; phylum Streptophyta; class Pinopsida; order Pinales; family Pinaceae; genus Pseudotsuga; species Pseudotsuga menziesii. The sequence continues at coordinate 22,773 of LPNX010974057.1, forward strand.
CTTCATGGCCCGATGCATATTGAGATGGTATCTTGTCCCAAAATTAGCGAATCGTACCAATATTTCTTCCTTAGCACCGATCTCTAGCAAGTAAATATATTTCCTGCACAGCCTCATTCTAACTGAACATTGTGTAGCTAACTTAGTTTTAAAATCATACATTTAACCAGAGCAGATGTTTCCCTGCATGATTGTACTCTATTCCCTCAAAATACATCCTGCATTGTCAGTCCTGATTTATGAAGTCTATTTTTGACTACTATTCTTTGGTTATTTATCATCCCACCCTACAACTGCTTACTTAAGTGACATTTGTGCTTTCCATATAGCCTAACAGTCCATGCATTTTCATCTGCATTTAGATTATATTCTTAAAATAGCTTCTTGATCCTTCAAGATTGTAAGAAGTGAGTTATATGGGAAGTGGCCTTTTGAATCTTTGACCTACTTCTGGCTCAGGAAGGGGAATTCACTTGATTAGACCTAGGCCCACTTTTGTTGCAATTAGATACCTCAAATGTTTTTCCCATGACATAGAGGCCAGGGATTGATGGAAAACTTGCTGATTGGTTTGGTCAACTTGTAACTTGCTCACATCCTCATTTGCATCTAGTGATGGAAAGGCAAGCCAATGTGGCCAGAGAAAGAAGGGTCCAAAGCCCAATTCCGTAGCATGGCTAGGATAAAGGTCCACTTATTCCATCATAAGTATTTTCAAAGTCAATTTTGATGAACAAGGCATCGCATCCCAGACATTTGCCCCAGCATAAATTTCCCCATATAAATCCTATTTGATCGGGTCTAATAATTGTCTGTAGAATATGTTTTAATTCTCAGAGCAAGGGCCTTTGCAATTATTTTTAAAAGATACATTTTATTGCATGATGGGCCTTCTGTTTGAAATCAGTTCCACTTCCAGGTCACCGGCCTTGATTATGAATTTAATAACGCCATTGTTTTAGATTGATTCCTTGTATATTTGTAGAGGATTTGGGCCAATAGAGTTCCAAGTAGTCTTCCAAATCTTAGTGGAAAGCCATCTAACCTGAGATTTGTCATTTTATATTTATGAAAGTGCCATGGACAGCTTGTCTAAGTTAACAACTGGTTGGGAAGTCTTGTCTAGGATTCAATCAACTTTTGCAGGACCTTATCCACTAAAGTTTGCATGGCTACCCTAGTTTTTTCACTCCATTCATTGAGAGATTTCCATCACGTAACTCATCTTCAATATCAACCTGCAAGTTATTTCTCCAATCACTGTTCATGTGTCTTAAGCACTGGGATCTTTTTCAAGGGATTCCTCGAAATCCATGGCTTTAAGAAGTCTTATGTTGGCTTGTCTTCTGGCCACTTGGAATAAGTCTATTCAATCACATATTCACATGTTTTCCCATGGTGGAATCTCATCACTTTTAAATAAATAAATCAAGAGGTTTGGACTCTGGAGAGAAGATTCCACACAAATGTTGCAACCTTTGCTAGGATGATTTGCCTCACTTTCTCGTTCACTTATTTCTTGCATACTATTGTATGCTGGAGACATAATGATCCCATGAAAATGGTTCTGACAGATCTCTGTTATATAGGATTCATCTTTGGCTAGTCCCTCTTGCCTATATTTGAGATATGATATCCTCTTAGTGCAATTATTTTTCTTCAAGTACTGAAATTATAATTTAGTGGTGTCTTTGCCATCCATATTTGGTCAAATATTAGCCCCTTTAGCTTGATATTCTTAAAAAATAGAGTTGCCTCTCTAACTCTCTAGTCTTCTATTTTTTCGCTAGACTGGAAAGGTTTTTTGCTCCATCTCTTGGGTGGTCAGTTGAAGTTGTTCCCTAGGATTTCTTTTTTTGTTATGCTTAGTTATAGGGGTCATTCTATCCCCTCCTCTTAGAAATTTAGTTGTTTTTAGAATAACAGACATTGTATATAATGTGATTCACCTATTTGTGAGGGGCCTCAAGGCACCAAATTCTTTATTTTGTTGATTGCTTGAATGGACTTCTGTGACTCTGAAAGAGAAATGTAGAGTCTACAGGTAGTTTGTACTATGTGGAAGCCACTTGGATCCATCAGTATAACTTTTTTAATGCCATTAGAAAGGCATTGACCACATCTTATTACTAAACTTTTAATCTGACCAAGCAACCAGATTTGCTGGAAAAGTAACTTACCAATCTATGGTTTATGGATAATCTCGAATGCATCAAATTTATGAAGGTAGGATAAAAGAAGCTAAGAATGTGAGAAAACATGCATCTATCGGTACTGAAGGTTCAAGAAACTAGGAAGGTTTCAAGGCCTCTAACTTTCAAGGAATCGTTCCCTTATATCTTTTGCAACCTCAACAACTTTGGTAATTGATGCTTCCAATATATCAATGTTATCAACTCTACTTTCAATATCTTTGTTTTTCCTTTCCAATTTTGGTATTAATGCCAATTTTTTATCCTAAAGTTGTTGTTTTTTTTCTAAATGCTACTATCAAATGCTTTAAAACTTTTATTGTAAACCTGAAATTTGTTGCTCATGATGAGGTACCGAAAATTATGTTCTCGTACCTTCTATTTAATTTCTAGATTCTTTAATTTTTTTCCATACAAGGAGTGTACTTATTCCAGTTGAGTAATAAGGTCCTTAGCCTTGACTTGAATTTTATTTGTGTGTTCTACCCCATGATTTTCTTCAAATTTATTTGCTGGGCTAGAAGGGATGGCTTCTTCTACATTGTTCGTGGTAGGAATTTGTGGAACAATTGCTAGTTTCTTTACCACTTGGGACTTGGCTATATCTCTTTGTCCAATGATCTGATCCTTCTTATCTTTTGAGGGGATACCTGCTTGATGTTTGAGAGGACTTTTCTTTGGTGTCCCATTTTTACTAGGGTAGCAACAACCTCCCTTTTCTCATCCTATATTTTTTTCTTCTAGGTTATTCTTTTCTTACTAGCACTTGCCTTACCTCCTATCTTATTTTCTTGACTCCTTTAAAGGATTTTCCTTTAAGTTTGTAGCAATTCCAGTCATGGTAGTAGTTTACACATTTCTAAATGATATTTTTTTTGTTTCTTATCACACCCATTTACACCATCCACAACAGCCCAAGTATTCGTGGATTATATTTTTAAGTTACATGGAATGCTAATTTCCATTATGTTGGACTAGGATTCCACATTTACTATGAAATTTTGGAAGGAGTTGTTTAAAATTTAGTGTACCTAGTTGAAAAGGAGCATTATGTACCATCCCCAAACTAATGGTTAGTGAAAAAAGGTTAAGAAGTGCTTAGAAACCTATTTACAATGCTTTGCTAAAAAAGTCCACACTGATGGGCACAATGACTATCCTTGTAGAGTGGTGGTACCATACACTCACCACAGTGCTACCAAAATAAGCCCATATGAATTTATCTATGGCTAAAATCCCTCACTGGTAACTTCATATTTATAAGGCACTTCAAGGCTCATGCAATGACACACTTTGCACTAGAAAAGGCATTCTCCACACACACAAGGAGTCCATGATGAAGAGGATGAAGGATCTAAAGCAAATTTGGGTGCAGTCCATGAGGAAAAGGATGAAGGAGTTGAATCCAATTGGGGTGAAGACCTTGACATTGCTGAAGTTGAAGGAAAAAATGGTGAGGTTGTGGTGGTAGATGATACAAACGTGAGAGGAGAGGATGATGATGAAGGAGGATGGGATCTAGAACATTTGGAGTTACTAGCAGATGTCACTATGACAAATGTTGCAGGTACAACTCATACAGTGTCATTTGTGACCCAATCACCAGGTATGCTAGTAAGCCAAATATGGATACAAAGATATTCTCTTGCAGGTGAGCATGCAACTGCTAGTAACTTTGATACATCTATGCGCCTCTTAAGTCGACAACTTGGTATTAAGAATTTCACTCTATTAAAACCCTTATTTTTGGATCTTTACACGGGAAGCCATACATACCTTCCAACATTTGTTTCTGCATCGGTGCTCTCCTTAGCAATAGAGAGAGGGTGGACTGAGACTGCTAGTCCAAATGTTATAGGTCCACCAGCTTTGGTATTTAGGTTTTTTTTAGTAGATGAGAAACTTAAACTAGCTTACAGAGCCACAACAGATGGGAAGTTTAGTGAAGCATTTAGGCTATTTCTTACCATCTTGCACACAATTCCAGTTATTGTTGTAGATTCAATAAGAGAGGTTGATGAGGTGAAAGAATTGATTGGAATTGGTAAAGAATATGTTATGGGTCTTCGAATGGAGGTCAAGAGAAAGGAGGTTAAGGATGATGTTTTTCGACAGCAAGAGCTTGCATCCTATTTTACTCATTGCAACCTTCAAAAAGTCCATTTGAGTTTGGCTTAGTTGAATGCCATGGTTATTTGCTACAAGGGAGGGAACTTCAATACAGCTGTTAACTTTGCTCGGTGGCTGTTGGAGAGTGACCCCCCTGCTAACCATGCAACAAAGGCCCAACAAGTTCTTCATGTGTGTGAGAGGCAGCTGCAGGATGCCAATAAACTGAATTATGACTTCAGAAATCTTTTTGTTGTTTGTGGAGAAAATTTCACACCCATATACCGTGGTCAGAAGGATGTGTCCTATCCATACTGTATAGCACACATTTTTCCAAGCATATAAGGGAATCTCTGCACTATATGTGAGCTTGCAGTTGTGGGTTCTGATGCTTCTGGGTTACTTTGTTCAACTACTTAGATAGGGTGATGTTAGCATTGGACACATGCTGACTATGCTTTTCTATTTCAAGAAGTTTCATTTCCCGCATATAGGTCTAGACTGATGTTGTACTCTGCCTTTGAGAACCATGTTGAGAAATATGCCTGGAGAGTTTGTAACAAGTCTTGGAAAAAATTCAGGGCCTTCTTAAGAGATTGGAAGACACAGTTTATTGAGACTTAAATGACGGTAGAAGTAATTTTCCTTGTTTTTCCCTTGTTTACAAATTTAAATTTAAGTCTGTTTTTTTTCTTACCTTTCCCAATATTGGACAATAAGTGCAAGTCATTTAGCTTATGTCAGGTGGATAATTTCTGATAGACACAACAATGTTTATCTTGTCCTTATCATTCAGGTTTTCCATTGGATTGTCAAATATAAATAGGCATTAGGATTTTATTAGACAACTTGAGGAAGTTACATTTAAGTATTCACATTAAATTGAACTGCTTGAGTGCTTTTTGCAATTGTAGATAACTCCATTCCTATCTCTATCAACTAATATTTAACTGTTTTAATTGCATAACTAGTTTTGATATGATGTTTGTGTAATGAAATGAGTTCTTAAATGAGATCTGTACTAGTTGTTGTTTAAAAAGACTACATAGGTATTGACACAAAATTATTCTCGGAGGAGAGTGACAAATATGAGGTAGATTATTTCTTCTGATAAGAGTCAGTCCTGTACTATGTTATTTATTGAGAGACATGGTATTGTTTTATTGAAATATTTTGACAATTGTGTTTCAATTTTCTTATATTGTGAAAATAATTGTTTTCCATTGATGTTGTCACATTTTATCTTCTTAAGAGGAGCATTTTCTACCTATGCATGTGTGATCGTCTTATATAGCAGGCTGTGTTACATAGGAGGATATTGGTCTTAAACAAATGTATAAATTTTGGTAATTCGTGAGGTTTGTATGTAGAGATGTTACACCTCCTATTTCTATTTGAATAACTTAAATAGTCATTGAATAACTATTATCTAAATTTACATTATGTTTTGAAATTCAATTCAGTTGAAACGCTTGGAATATTTTTATGTCCAAGATGATTGTTTTATTGTAACTTCTAAGCATGATTATCTCTAGTGTGTAGACAGTTTATTATAGATCTGTTTTTACAGCTCACATTCTCTGTTTTGGTTCTGTGACAATATTCTCCTGGAAGATAATTTCTTGGTGGTTATTTGACAGATGCAGGCGAGGTATTATGACATTGATTGCATTTATTATATAATTTTTGTTGGAAAATATTATGTTGACCGAAGGACTTCACTATATGTTACTAGATATTGTGATATTTTCACTTTGGTCTTCTAAATCTTGCAATCTGAAGTTGTAATGCCTTTGAAATTTTAATTATCACTTGAATCGCAAGATCTCATGTCCCTAGATTGATGGAAATGATACCGAGTTCATCTTGACTAACTTTATCCAATTGATGGCATTAAAGCTGTATAATGTTTTCTCTTTCTAAAATTTCAAATGCACATAGATCTTTATAAAGGCTATAGGACGTCTCATGTGTCTGAAATTACTGAAATCACACTAAAATGTGGAACATTTTACCATGCAGGTAATATTGGACAGGGTGGAGCATTTTATTCAGGCTGTTGGAACATATGGGGATAGGAATTTTCAAAAGCGAGCTCATATTCACGAGGTACACATTTAGTTTATATGAAATTATGAAAACCTTTATCAGTTGTACATATTTGGGCCTTATTTTGAAAAAAACACAGCTATATATTTTTTAACTATTCAATAACCCCCACTGAAGATAACACCCTTCCATTGGGCCAAGGTGTGAGCTTAAGAACGTTTTGAATAGGAACTCTATGCCATATGAAAAATGGAAAATGGGTCAATAGCTATTTTTGTAGAGCATTTTATTAGGAAATGCATAAAGCCAAGGGAAATACTTTTTTAAAACTCTGGAAATATTAGGAAATACATGTGTTTTGAATGCTCACACATATTTTACATGTATTTTTATATATGTGTATCCAACCATATTGTATCCAATTTGTTCTCATATATGTACATATATCTATCTATATCCTGGTAACTTTAGCTTCTCACTGATAACTAGATGAATTATCATAGCTGACTTCTATTAAGTATTTGATTACTAGCAATATATTCAGTCAGACTAATATAATCTTCTTGTTGGTTTTTATTAAACTTTACGCTTCTTTCCTTTATATCCAAATGAGTGCATAAAATACGCTCTACAGGATGAAATGATTGTTACAGCATTTGTTTTATGGGAATGACCCATCTCTTGAAGGATATAACCTGGAAAAGTTCCCAGAAAATGACAAGAAATGGACGCCAACAAACCGTTCCTAGGGACTTCTTGGAATGGTTAGTATTTTAGAAATGGTACTAGTCTTTTCTCTAAACTTTGTTTTTTATCCCTTTGATCCCTTCATCACAATGAGTACCATTATCCACTCGATGTAGTTCAGCCACATTAATCTTTTGTACTCGCCATTTTTTATGTTCATGAAGATATTGTAGATTCTTAGTGTATGTTGTTTCCACTAAAAATTCCTTCCATAATACCTTCAACCCCCACCCCCCAACATATTTAGTGAGTGGTCTATTCCTGCTGCGCCTTACGGATCTTTAAAGACATTGGAATTAAGTTTCCTTATAGCACTCATGCTATTTCCCAGATGCATTTCTGCAGTTAATTCTCAATTCTCATGCTTTTAAATGCTTGAATTGAAAATTCACAATTCATTGCAATGATATAAAATCTGTTTCAAGGCACACTCTCTTTGTTTTCACTCTTGTTTCCCCACTCTGTTAGAACTGATCTTATGCAGGTAACTATGTTGGTACATAAGTTATAACTTATCTCATGTGTAATCACATGTAGCTAGGACCAACAGTAGAATTGTCTGTCTACTAGAATAAGGTGCAAGATGTTACAGGTTTGTAACTAGGATTTCATAATTTGGCTGCTAGCTAGACTGGTGGAACATTTTTTTTTCTCTAGTCATGTGCATGCACTAATGTGTATTGCTAATCACGTGGCTTATCAGGTCCTAATATAACCAGAATGCCCAAGCTACATGGTTTTAGGTAACCAAATTGGTATTATTACATTGTCATATTCTGATACATGCAACACTGTTGATGTTGATAAGTGTTCTTTCTGGTATTACAAAATCCTCTTTCTCTGTTTCCTTGTTCAACCATTATATACTCAAAGTTTTGTACTGATCCTTTTTACCATTATAGAGGACTATGTAAGTTAGGTTCTCAAATTCTTAAAGTGTTCTAGCTCAATGGAAGAGCACCTGCCTTACAAGCTAGAGGTTGGTGGTTTGATTCCTCCATGCCCTAATGATATTATAATATCGGTTAAATACTAAAAATGACTAAATTAGTGACCAAAACATGAGAGACGTGAAACTAGGCATTAAAAAGGATGCAACACATGGCGCTAATGATGAAGGCAAACATGGCGTTGATATGGTAGCAAAATAAGACGTTAATTTGGATGCAAAACATGGCGCTACATAGGAAGCAAAATATGGTGCAACAATAGAAGAAATATATGGTGTCATTTTGGTAGCAAAACATGATGCAAAAAAGGAAGAAAAAATTGGTGCAAATTTGGAAGCAAAGATTGGCACATATTTGGAAGTAAAACATGGTGCAAAATGGAATGCTAAAGTGGTAGAAAAAATGGATGTTAATTTGGATGCTAACGTGGTGCTATTAAGGATGCAAATATGGTGCTAACGGGGGTGTCATTTAAGAAGCAAAAGCATACACTTTCTAGGAAGCAAAGTAGGACGTTATTTAGGAAGCAAACCTTGATGTTGTTTAGGAAGCAAAGTTGGACACTATTTTGGAAGCAAAACTTGACATTGTTTAGGAAGAAAAGTTAGAGGCTATTCTGGAAGCGAAAAAAGAGATGCTATTTTGGACGTCATAAAGGATGCTATTTAGGAAGCAAAAAAAGACATTTTTTGGGACACTTTCAGTTTTGTCCATGACGCGTCCCATTTAGCGTCTAGTTTGACCACTCAATGTAAAAAAAAAATACATAAAAAAGGGACGCTAATTCCAGGATTTGTTGTAGTGTTAACTATGGATTATGGTGTTATGTACTGACATTGCAAGGCTTTACTATGATTTTGGTCATTGTCACAATTAACGTAAGACATGGATTTCAAATCCACTTGTAATTAAATGATCTCTAAACGCTCAAAGATAAGTGATGACTTATTCTGGATGAATTATGAGACCGTATGAACCATGAATGATGGTAAGGGTACAAATCACTACAACTTAGGAAATGGTGATTAAATGAATGAGAATTATTGTGTATCGATATATGTTAATTATATTAATTGTGAAGCCAATTTCATGAATCAGGACAACGACAATAGAGTCACATTGATCATCATAGAATGTGTATCACAAAATTCAAAGGTTGTAATTAACATTTAAAAACGAATAAGGGAAATACATGCTGCGGGAGCACGATGGTGTTAAGCAAGTGATTGTCATGTGAGCACATTGGTGTTAGGAATACATGTTGCAGGAGCACAGTGGTGTTAGGAAAATGATTGTCGTGTGAGAACATTGGTGTTAGGCATATGACGTGGCAAGAAAAATTGATGATCTAAATCTACCCTACTTATGGGTGGAAAGGAATTCCTGGACTCAAGCGAGGAGGCTCGAGGGGAACCATGTAAGAGTTATGATATCAATATCAAGACCTAGGAAAAGCTGGACATCTGGAAGATAGGACGGTGTTTGATGTCACTGATGAGGAATATTTTGACCCCCAGTCAAAAGAGAGAGTGCAACCTTAGAAATAGTCACAATTCCACATGAGAATTGGAAAGGAAACTCAAGGGAGAGTTTGAAAAATAACAAACGTAAAACGTGTTAACAAATTTTCCAAGAAAATAGACTATTACATGTTTTAATGTGGAAATGTGAAGAAAGGATTACCTCAGAGGTTGGAGATAAAAAAACCACCCAAGGGATAGTGATTATGTTTTACTGATGAATCAATTGCATTTTGGAAAAATTATTGGGTATTATGATACCAATGAAAACTAGGAGATGTTCCATAAATTGCAGTTTGTTATAAACAAAAGGGTCCATGGCTTATGTTTAAATTGAATTATAAATTGACATGATTTACTTAATAAAGATTCGGATAGACCCGACCTTGTTGTAGGGAAATTGCAGGTTTTTGAATGATAGCGACTTTAGAAGATATAGAAAGATCTTAGGGGATCAGAACGAAGAAGACAAAAAAAAAGAAAAGATGATGGAATAGAAGAAGGAAATTGGTTGAATACAGGAACACCAAGGACGGTATTGTTTTAAGGGGGAAGGGATGTAATATCCCTCTTGAATACCCATGAATGTTTTGTAAACTTTTAATGTTTATTGTACTTAATTTTCTAGTGAGGAGCTCAAGGCCAAGGCCCCACCAGTAAGAACTGTGTAAGATAGGTAATTAATTCCCTAAGTTATATACTTAGGAGATGTAAGGATTTCATGCGACCTCAATGACAAGCAACGAAATCCACTAAAAGGGAGAGGCTGTGGTTAACAAGGCCTTGGGGATCTAGGAAAGTGTAATCTGGATTGTTTATAATTTCAATTTGGTAACAGGAGGAAACTAGCTACCATAAATAATGGTAGTTGCGTAGAGGTCAAACTATGGTAAGAAAAACATTAAAATACATGCATATATATATGAGACAATCATATATATATATATGTGAATCTATATATATAGAGAGAGATATATAGGTATACATGATTTAGAATCTAAGTGATAAACAATCTGATGAATAAATTGTTTGCATAAATAAATGGTTCAAATGATATAAATATATTAATGAGATTTTAGTTATATATTCATTTCATTAATATAACAAAGATTGTTTAATAACAAGCATTTTTATATATTTGAGGTAGATGGCTTGATAACAAGTATACAAAAGGATATTCCTTATAAAATACTACTTGGTTTATAAAACCATTTTATTAGTAAGACAGAAAAAGAATAATAAAGGAAAGGCCAGATATGTTGGACGCATGCCTTCAAATAATTACTGAATGAGGGAATTTAGGGAAGACTTGCCTCAATAAAAGATAACGACATATTTACTGCCTTAAGTTATGGGGAACTCGACACACCTTAAGGGAAGACCGTTGCTTCTGTAAGCTATTTATTTATGCACAAAACTCATTTTGGGGTAGATCTTTGCGCTTCCTTGGGGAATCCTTTTGGGTAAAAGGCAAATAATAGAGGTGGATGAAGGGAAGAACACAGACGATAGAGGTTCCTGAAGGGAATAATGCGAGCGAGGATAGGCGGATGATATTTTTTCTAGCTGCATGACTTCATTAAAATCAAGGGTGTGTTCCAATTCAGCATGCTGTCTTACCTGTGATTACAGGCAGATGATAGAGGTTGTTGTAGGGGAGGACATAGGAGAGGATAGGTGGCTGAGATTTTTGTGAGCTGAATGACTTCTTTTATAAAAGCAAGGGTGTGTTCCACATCAGCATGCGATTTTACCAGATTTTATCCTCTATGTATCATATGAGGTTACTCCGCTTTAGAATTAAGAAATCAAATCATATTTTTGTTTACCTCGTTGGGTTTGCCAAATATCCAGAGCTGTAGTAATAAATCTCTGCGATTTGGAGTTATCTCTTGTTTTAAAAAAATGATTAAGTGTAGATATACACATTCTCTCCTGGAATAAATCACTGCATGTTGGATCTAGTTAGATCTGCCCGCATTTTTAGATCTGACAGGTGTATATGCCTCTCTGCCTTGAGTGAATCCCTGTGTAATGTTTGCTCGTTCTCTACTTACCATGACGATTTGTAAACCAATGATTAATGGATGAATGCAATTGGGTATGATTAAATTTATATGCTAGCTAATACTCTACATGGATGTATGATCACTCCTTGCCTATGATGTTGATTTTTAAAATTTTGTGTACAGGGTGAATGCTTTGGTTATGAATCCAGTATTCCACATGAGGGTAAGATAAAATCATTCTTGATTTGGTTCTGTAACCAGACTTGTATACACACTAGATCATTCCCATGTTGGCTCGTCATTCTCATTTGTTGGCCAAATGTATGGTCATTATATTTGTGAGGGACTTAGAGATCGTATCACGAACCCAGTTTCAATGGATTTAATTGGTTCAAAGATGTAGTGTGTGGATGCGTTGGATCATCGAAGTAGGATTCCATCCACCAATCCGTTGTGTAGATATGATAAATTTATATTTTTACATCTCTGCATGTTAGATCTAGTTGGATCTTTCTGCATTTTAGATCTATTATGAAGTACCCCTATGGTTGTGGGATCTAGCAGTTTTTTATTGATCTGAAATTGATGTTATCCTTAAACGATGTTTGCCTTTTTGGTATAGAAATTTATACCCTAACCACTTTTCGGACTCGGCATAGATATGTTATTTTGATTGGTTGATTATTAGAGCTTAATTATGTATTTCATATATATATTTATATTTGTAGGATACCCTCGACTTGAGAATTACACAATTCATACCTCATTATCAATAGATCGAAGATAAGATGAGTTATTTTCTTTTATATTTCCATGCCTTGTATAGGTATAGGTAATTATTACCATGAGCTGTATAGTGTGGAGGTACTCGATAAACGAAGCTTAAGGATACTTCATTATGGTACAAAGAGTGGGTTTTTATTTTAATGAAAAACCTTTACCAAGTACATATATGGATACAATTTATATTTATAGGGAGGTTCTTGGGGTGTTAAGGTTATTGAGAACACTTTTGAGCTTGTTTGTTTGTGTCGTAGGTTAGGAATTAACAAGTGGAGGCAAAGCCCTAGCCTTCGATAGGTTAGTGATTATGTGATAATGAAAAGAAGGACTAAGTAAATGGAGGTTTTAATGTTGAGTTTAAAACCTAATTTCAATTGCATAAATAATTGATGATTGATTCAGCTAAGTTCAAGAATTACTTAACCAAGAGTCTCTAGTTTCATTAGTAAATAACTTAGAGATACTCTCGGAAAGAGAGTCTATGAGATCAATAGAAATAAAGTATGGAAAAAATGATGTTTCAGATTGTAATTCCTTTAAATTGGACTAATAATACATGATCTCGCAGTTTCGTCTCACTCTTATGTGCCCTTGAGGTATTTTATCTTATGAGTTCTTGATGTATTTTATCTTATGAGTTCTTGATGTATTTTATCTGATGAGTTCTTGATGTATTTCTCTTATGTGCTCTTGATGAATAATACCTTATGTGCTCTTGACACATCTTTATGAACTCTTGGTGTATCTAACTCATGTGTTGATGATAATGATGGAGTAAATTGTCAAATAATGAGTCCAAAGAAAGATGGTTTATTTGATGTTTATAAAATGTTAGATAGTCAAAGGCGGATTAAAAGCTAGAGTTATTGTTACAGGTGCTTGTCAAATGTGTTATGTTTAAGAAATATCATCTTAGAGGAACGCTTTGAAAATAGCAATAGTTTGCGTGGTTGGATCGCAAGTTTAAGTTGTCTTTTGATAGGAAAAAAAATCTCATCTGATCTAGGGATGTTACAATATATATATTCACAATTACTGTTTTATTCATAATATATATAAACTATATATATTATCTTTAATTTTTATTTATGCATCATATATCATAATCTCATTTATTTGATGCTTCTCTTAGCTTATGCTTATTTCATATATCAAGGCCTCAGGTAGGGTTGATCAACTAAGTTAGGCATCTCTAGATGCTCCTTGGATGTTGGATGACCTCGTATAATGTGGTAGTTCTTTGATTACTGAAGTATATTCGAAATTTAATTTAATCAACTCAAAATAAGTAAGATAAGGGTCAATGATTTTCAGACCCGTTCTCACTCAACACACTGAGTATCAGTAACTCCTAACGCTATTCATAGCCCAAGCTCAATGCTAATAAATGGGAGTTACACTTGTTGCAATTCTAGAGCCTCTCGCTCAACACTAATGATAGGATGTACTTGTATAATACACCTTGGGATACAATGGAAAAGGCTCCGATGCTACAGAGCTTATTCTCAACATCAATATGGAATGCTCCATGGATTATTTCCAACACTTCCAATCTTATAATTCATGTGCTCCATAACTTAAATGCTCAACACAAAATCTCATAACTCATGTGCTCCATAACTTACGCGCAACAAAAAATTTCATAACTTAGGTGTTCTTGAGCTTGTGCTCAACACAAAATCTCATCACTCATTTGCTTCATGGTTTTTTCTCAACACATTATAGAACTCAAGCATGCATTCAGTCTTCTGCACATTTTATCACAATAATCATCTCAGTATATACATTAAGGTAAATCACATAATACATTTTGTACATCATACTACGACAAAAATATTTGTCCATTACGGTCTATGCCCCACCTATACAATCACATACATGATAATAAAACATATGCATTGGATTACTCCCAATATATTTAACTAATCAACATGACTCATGTGTAGTGGGGTCTTATGCCCAATAAACAAACATAAACATCATGGTAACTCATGTGCAATGGGACTCATGTCCATTACAGTTAAGGTCAAATTCCTGGATATTAGAGAGTTGCATGATGAGAGAGAGAAGTGTATAAGTGTTTGATTTTCCGTGGTTTCCTCATATCCCATAATGGGGGTGGCCTCTAGGAAGAAATATATATGCTAGTCACAGTGCCTATAGTTGGGTGTAAAATTTCTATTACATACCGAGTTGCTTAGTCTTTTTTTATTTAAAGATAAGTATTTTTTATCATGTGCAATCTTTTGTTTTATTCCTTTACTAATTATGTGTGTATATGCATGTTATGTGTGTGTGGACGTATTTTTTTATTTTGACATGTTTTAAAATTATACATTTTCACATGAAAATTTATTGTTTATGAATTCGTAATATTCATACGAGGTAAAATTTGGAAGTCCACAAATCATTGATATGCCCCTTTATTGGTTTAATCGATGGATTGACATATGAAAAATTGGTATCACATATCTTGGTTGTAGTGTTAGGGTTGTAAGGGCCATAAATCCACATTGGTATGGAAAAAAATAGTAATGCTTCTATGAAATTCATGTTTTATAAAGTGATGAATAAGGGGCCACAAATAATCTCAAATTAATATGTTTAGTTTTAAATTAAAATTTTATCTAATTATAAGTTTTTCTATATTTAGGAATATTGAGGGAGGCGCTATTAATGTCACATGCATAGGTGATATGGAGGATCCATGTACACATAATATATGATGTGTACTTGTCACATAATTATTGTGCAAAGGTGGTCACATGTGACATAGTGCAAAGGAAGGAGGAGATTGAATCATCAAGCAATGGAAAAGATCAATGACTGATAGTAAATCATGATGATGAAGATGCTAGAGAATTAATATGATTAGGATGTCCATGGATTTTAAAACTCCCATGTTGACATTTCAAGTCCATGTTCATTTAGGCTCGCCAAATATGTTATGAGAAACCACTTTCGCATGGATATTGAAACCACTTTTACCCGATATTGGGTGATGTGAGGTCAGGTCATGTGACATGGCGTGATGTCATGAATGATGTGAAATCCACTAGTCATGTAAATCTCATAATATTTTGTACACTTGATTCACACAATTCGTTTAGGATCATAAACAAGATTGCACATTAATATCATATGCACGATCCTGAATTTGGAGACCACATAGATGACACATTAGCCACTCGTTCATTCAGTCTCGTTAAGGAAGTTTTGGGAAACCAATTTCTCATCAAGCCTAAATCATCTTTTACACTTTGGAAATCACATGATGAGTGATGATTTGCACACTTTTGTTCATGTAAAGGAAAGGAGTAACCTACTTACCTGACCATTTGCACCGATTGGACGACCGACAACGTCGGATGTGACCGCTCACGCGAGCCAGGTCGTCCGATCGGTGCAAATGGTCGGTTAAGTAGTGAAATCCTAAAGGAAATAAGAAATATGGCACTAAGCTTCTATGTTATATTATGCAAAATGAAAATAATCGTCGGAGGCGACTAAATCCTCTTAACCCCAGCATTCCCCGCTAAGACATTAAGTATTTTGAGAATATCCTTGTGATGATGATAGGACTATTAGAAAGAGGAAATGTTGCACTAAGACATTAAATCATGGATAATTGTTTTATAGGAATTACATAGCCTCATGGATTCTGATGGATTGTATCTACCTCCTCCTCTTTGTAAATTAATATAAAATTAATGTATTTTCTATTTCACTTTATCATGGTGTTGGTGGTGTTGTTGTTGTTGTTGTTTTTTTCATTTATTTTTTGTTACACTTTTTATTTACATGGAAATATTGATTATCGTAACCAGAACGTTGAAGTTTGGTTGGTATTTTGGAGTTAGGATTTGCACAGGTTCATGCAATGACCAACCATATGTTTGAGGTACTCAATATGATGTGTTCCCCAACCTCTGAGCCCTTGTTTCAAAGATTCCCCATTTAGCATAAATCCCTTATTCCCTTTTTGGGATAGACGTTGATACATGTGATTTTCATCCCATTAATCCTTATCTTGATCATAAAAATTCATGAGCTATTCTAAATCTCTTTCCTTAATTTTTATTCATTTATGTTAGAATATAATCCGTTAGGGTTATATAATGTAAATAAATAAATCAATAAATAAATAGTAGGAAGCCAAACAGGCTGAGCGGAAGGTGAAACCCAACTGCCATGTGATTTGTATAAATATAGGCATTTGCATTGGAATAATAATCAATCGGGAGTTATTACCAACAAGTGGTATTAGAGCGCTGCCATAACTCCTGCATGTTGCCAGTCTGCCCATTCTTGGCATTCTACTTGCCAGTCCATTGCCAGATTGCTCCATCAGTCTGCCAGTCGAGTCGCATGTAGTGTATGCATTACTCCTCCATGTGCCTGCGCTCATTCATGTATGCGTTATTTTCCTTCAAACGTTCATTTGAGGTATGCTTGCTACTGGAGTTATTCCACCTTGATGAACGTGTGAAGACTACGCCACTTTGAGTGATCTCTCCTGCGTTGAAGACCCTAGAAAAGAGTATGCGACGGAACAGTTTCCTCGTGAGTATATATGCTGCGACCTGTGTGGAGTATGAGCTTGAATCCCGTGAGCATGTTATTGAATATTACGTTGAAGACTGCATAAAGGGTGGAAACCCTAATCCCGCGAACTGGTGTGCTGTGTGCTGCGGTTTGCGGTGTGAAGACTTATACCAATACCCAACTTCCTGGAGGCCATCTCTGCTGCGTGTCAGGATGGAGTGCTGAGCGTGACCATTCCAGTTCTTGGTTCGACTCAACCGCGTTTCAATAAAGTTTCTGAGATGACCCCATGACTGAACCTCTTCTGTTGCAGCCAACGCAGCGATGACATATTTTTCCTTGGGAGGTTCTTCATTGTGTCCAGTTGCTTTCACAACTGCAACGTCGATGTCTGCAAGATCTCTCTTCAGCTTGGCATACCCGATGTTACCTACATCCTTCAATATCCCAAGAGCTTTCTTCGAGAAGAAATCCGTGGCTGCAACTTTGGTTCTTTGTTTTGCTTGATCTATTTCAGTCACACTTCTCTGAAATTTTATGCATGTATGCTGCGTGAAGAGCCTACATGAGAGCTGCTGAAGACTGCATGGAGACTGGGTGCCTGCATGAGAGCTGCGTGAAGACTGCGTGAAGACTGGAGACGGTTATGACTTGAAAGTTGTGAGCGTGAATAAAAATATCTGTTCATTATTGGATCTGGAAAGTGACATTTCGATTAAGGTAGAAGAACCATGACCTCTCAGACCTCCCTCCATTCTGCTATGGAGTTTTGAAGTGTTGAAGATTGTTGCATCGTTGGAAGCGTTGCCTTGAGCTTCATCTTGCTTGGTGATAATGCAAAAACCCTAGATTTTTGCGTGGAGACTGTTTGAAGAGACCATCCTGCGTTGGAGCCTGCGTGAAGAGCCTGTGATGGAGATTAATATAATGCATATGTTGAAGACTGATATTATATATATTGTGACTGATATATGTTGATGGCACACGGATGAAGAGTTGGAGATAGCCTGCGTTGAGCGTGGACTGGAGATAGCCTGCGTTGGAGCTACTTGCAATCAACGTTGAAGCTTGCTGAAGCCTGAAGCCTGTGTGTGCCTGCCGTGAAGGAGACCTGCGTGAAGCCTGAGTGTGAGACTCATGTTGTGAGAGCTGTGACCCTTTGAAGACTGTTCGCTTAGACTGCTGAAGACTGCGCGACCTGAGAATATGCTCCCATACATTTGTGTGGAGACTGCTGCAACACGAATCGAATCGATTTGCATGCTGCTATAAAATTGTTTTTAATAAGCACTGTAGAATCGTTTTAATAGTGCTGCAAAATTACTGGTGCTGCAAAATTGAGTTTGCATACTGGCATAGAACTAAATTTGTGCTGCAGAAGTGTATGAATACCTTCATAGTACACATATTTTCTTGAAATGCATAGTGTATATGCAAGACAGACTGCTTGTGAAGTGCATGGAGGCCGAATGCAAACATCCACTTGAAGACTGAAGTTGTGATCACATTCTACGTGAAACGAGATTGCTGAGACTGCCCATCATGTTGACTGCATAAAGTTTTGAAGAGCTGAGATAATTGTTGACTGTTGGTTGTAATATTTTTTCTGTCATTGTATCATCTTTAAAACCTGAAGTTGACATTGTATTTACCTTGGCAAAGACTGTAGACCTGCAAGGTTATTATTTTTTCTATTTCTCTTTGTCATATCTTACACTAACAGTTGTAAAGATGCACTCTTTGGCATCTAGTATTGGTGCTGCCCTAGCTGGAAAAGACCAATCCAAAGACCCTTCCAAGGGAGACTGCAGCAAGAGAGCATGAGGAAGAAGAAATTTCAGAGGCAGAGGGGGCAGAAGCAAAAGATCAGATTTGCAGTGCAAGCGTTGCAGAAAGACTGGGCACACATCATATTAGTGTTGGGCTTCATGGGACTCCATCAAAGACAAGCACAACCAGAAGAAAGATGACCAAGATGCTAGTAAATCTTCTGATTCTTGTATTGTTGCACATTGTAATCTTGGAATTAATGAAATGACTTCTCTTTCATCTTATAAAGATTGTTGGCTGCTTGATACTGGTGCAACATCACATATGCCATTTAGAAAAGACTGTTTTGAAGAACTAAATGAAACAATAGATGGCATAGTTTACTTTGCAGATAAGTCAAGTATTAAACCAAAGGGAATGGGCACCATTCGACTAAAGATGCCTAGATTCCCTGATTTCTTGTTGAAGAACGTTCTCTATCTTCCAGAGTTGCAGAGAAGCCTGCTATCCTTGGTGGAGATTCGACAGCAAGGCCATTCCATCCACATGTTTGATGGAATCGTTGAAATAAGAAAGTCCTCTGACAACCAAGTCATCATGACTGGATACGAAGATGGAAAGTTGTTGAAGCTAAAGGGTTCATCCGCAAGATTTCAGAACTATGCCTACCTCTCTCAGCATGGAGAAGGTAATATGTCATCTAGCTCATTGTGGCATGCAAGATTTGGTCATCTAAATTATAACAGTCTTCGTTTGTTGAGAAAGAATGGTGTATTTGGCTTGCCCACCATTCCTAAAGAGAAGAATAAATGTGATGCATGTATATTAGGTAAACATAGTAAGATGCCATTCCATGAATCTAATTTCAGAGCAAGTAGGAAATTAGAGTTAGTGCATTCTGATTTGTGTGGCCCAATGCCAACTCCTTCAGCAAATGGGAATAAGTACTTTATGACATTTGTTGATGACTACTCACGAATGTGTTGGATTTACTGTTTAAAGACAAAGTCAGAAGCATTTCAAACATTCAAAGACTTTCATGCATTGATTGAAAAACAAGCACAATAAAAAATTGGTACACTTCATACTGATAATGGAAAAGAATACACTTCAAATGCTTTTGAAAATTATCTTCGCCAACATGGAATTGCACATCAGACTACAGTTCCCTACAATCCTCAACAAAATGGTGTAGCAGAGAGAATGAATAGAACCATAATGAATATGGTTCGCTCAATGATGTTTTTCAAGAATGTAAAACTAATGTTTTGGGGTGATGCAGTAAAATGTGCAGCATATTTGAGAAATAGAAGTCCATCAAATGCACTTGATAACAAGACTCCACATGAAATGTGGTTTGGCCATCTCCCTTCAGTCAGACATCTCAGTGTTTTTGGTTCCACCTGTTATGCCTTGATTCCAAAGGAGCAAAGAAACAAGCTTGGTGCTCGAAGCATAAAATGCATTTTCCTGGGGTACGAAGAATACTCCAAGGCATACCATTTGTATGATGAGGTAAACAAGAAATTTGTTATTTCCAGAGATGTCATTTTTCTTGAAACTAATAAAAATGACCAATCCATTGAGAGACATCTTGATCATCTGGAAAATTATCCTCATCCAAAGAACTATTATGAAAATGAATATGAAATTCCAAATCTTGAAGGGGGGATTCCTATTCTGGATCAACCTTTGGAATTTCCATATGAAGCACCAACTCCCCCGCATGAAGAAGTTCCTTGCTACTTCACTTGAACAAGAGGTTCAACTGGATGATGTGATTGAGAGAATTGAAAGATTCTCAATCAATGATGAAGCACCACCAGCTGATCAACCAGGACCATCACGGAAGATTCCTAAATGGGCCACAAAGACACTTGAAAGTCTCCATCCAGATGAAGTTGGAAAGACGGGAACGAGAAGTTCGAAAAGACAAGAAGATGGAGGAGGAGCAGATAATTCAGGTGATGACATGGATGTATCATTTGATTGTGAATTTAATTTATCTGCTAACTTTGAACCAACTTCCTTTGAAGAAGCTTCTACTCGTGTTGAGTGGAAAGAAGCTATGCAAAATGAGTATGATGCACTCATAAAGAATGGAACTTGGAAGCTGGTTGACCCTCCAATTGGAACCAAACCAATTGGCTGCAAGTGGGTGTACAAGGACAAATACAGATCAAATGGCTCACTTGACAAGCACAAAGCGAGGCTTGTAGCAAAAGGCTATGCACAGAAAGAAGGAATTGACTATGAAGAAACATATTCTCCTACAGCAAAATGGGCTACCATCCGTACCTTACTCTCTTTAGCTGCTCAGAAAGGATGGAAAGTTCAACAAATGGATGTGAAGACTGCTTTCTTGAATGGAGACTTGAAAGAGAATGCCTTCATGTCTCAACCAGAAGGCTTTGTTGTGAAAGGAAAAGAACAAAAGGTATGCAAGCTTGTCAAATCCTTGTATGGCCTAAAACAAGCACCTCGCGCATGGTATGAAAAGTTAACCGAGCATCTTTTGAAGTTAAATTTCGAACATTTTGATCTTGATGATGCAACACTGTTTATAAAGAAAGTTGGAAGATCTGTTGTGTATCTTGTGGTGTACGTAGATGATCTTTTGATGACAGGGAACAATGAGAGCTATATAGCATCCATAAAGAAAGATTTGAAAAAGATTTTTGAAATGACAGATATGGGACATCTCCACTATTACTTAGGAATTGAAGTCACTCAACATCCTAAGTATATTTTCCTATCTCAGAAAAAATATGTTCGAGAACTACTAAACAAATTTTGCATGACAGAATGCAACTCTATATCTACTCCAATGGAACAGAAAATGAAGCTCACATCAAGCGAAGGAAAAGAATTTGAGGATGCG
>LPNX010974078.1:0-24169 GCA_001517045.1 Pseudotsuga menziesii
AAACTTGTTATTTAATACAGTTGTTAATGCATGAACACATGGATGTTACTAAATGGTGGTGTAATTTGGACATTAAAATTCATGGATTAATTGTACGTTTCTCTCTGGTGTATGCATGATGCTGATAAAAAAAATCATTTAAATTTTGAATGTGACAGGAAAGGATCTTTGCATTTGGAAAAAGTGCTGAAGCTGACGCCGGTGAAGTTCTTACTCTGGAAGTTCAAGATTCTTTCCATCGTCTGGTCCTCCATGGCATTTGTGAGGTAGTGTTGGTAGTCGGTGGCTTTTAATATTAATGTTGACATTTTGATTTAAGTTTTGATAATCTTGACTTATTTTTGTTTATATTGATTGCTTCATTCAATCAGTTCTATGGCTTGGCGTCTAACACGGTGTCCGAGTGGAAAGATACAACAGAAGGGTCTTCATTGGTAACTAAAACCCATATCCTGAAGAAAACGCAACCGAAAAGCTCACATATCGTTCAGCCTATGAGGCTTGTTGATTTTTTGAGCACGTTGAAGAATGGTGTGTCAAACTCCGAAGCAGCAGTTTAGAAGTTTAGCATGTGAGGCTTGTTGATTTTCTGAGCACAATGAAAAACGGTGTACCAGATTATGAAGCAGCAGCTTAGAAGTTTAGCAAATGAGGCTTGTTTATTTCTGAGCACCTTGAAGGATGGTGCGCCAAATTCTGAAGCAGTAGCTTATAAGTTTAAGAGTTATTTGGAATTCAATTTATAAATTCTGAATTTAATTTGATGATTTCTATGGCTATGTAATTTTGAGATCTATTCCATCCTCTCTAAAGTTTTTGATGTTGTCATTTCTAGGATGATAGAATTATAATAAAATCATCCAAATTGTCTCTAACATATGTAATTAATTTTGAGATCTATTCCATTAGAGAGTAAAGTTTTTGATGTTGTCATTTCTACGATGATAGAATTATCATAAAATCATCCAAATTGTCTAGATAACATAAGTAATTTTGAGATCTATTCCAGCCTCTGTAAAGGTTTTGATGTTGTCATTTCTACGATGATAGAATTATCATAAAATCATCCAAATTGTCTCCAACTCATGTGCTTGTTTGTTAATTCTGATAACAAAGCATAAATGTGATGTGCACAAGGAATCTCTGAATCTAGAAGTGGTCTAGTGATCAAGCATGAAATTTCTAAATATTATTTTCAGCCAAAATGCATCACATGCTTCTTTTAAGACAACTTTGTAACTTGTCTTGTTAGAAATGGACTAGTGATCACTCATGATATTTGTAAATATTCTTTTAAGCCAAATTGCACCGCATGCTTCTTTTACAACAACTTTGTAAATTGTGTGGTTAGCAAAAGGTGAAAAGGTTTTTTGCTGACCTATGGCATTATTATATTGTATTATTTTTTGACAATCATTAGAATCTTAGGGTAACTTAAAATAAAACAAAAACAATAGAAATTCACATAAGAATGACAATGTAGAATGCCGCATAAGATTAACCCATGAAATAACATTTGTTTTATAGTATTAGAATAAGCTTTACATAATAAAAACATTGATCATTTCAACTATTAAAAATAATTTTTAAAATTATAAAAGTTTATCTTATGTACTATATTTATTAAAACATCAGCTATATACATTATGATATTTTAACAATTCACATTATGAAATTTAAATCTTGGAATGTATCATCACCTTTTTGCAATTCGCATATTTATTATAAGTTTATATACATGATTAGGGAATGGATTTTTCTCCATCCTCAAGCAGAAAAAAAATTACACCACTTACTCAGAGCCAAATTGCCTTTCCCATATAAAAAATTACACTACTTACTCGGCTGCTCTCTTTGACTTATTTTCTTTGAGAGACCTATGTCTCTTTCTATTTGAGCTCACCCATTTACCGATTATTATAAGCAAATTCTACTTGAACCAACACAAAATTCCATTATCCTCTCCTCTCTCATACAAAATATCTCAATATATTTAAAAGGTGTTTGTTCACCACTATATTTGCTCTCTCTTTCTATTTGAGCTCACCTATTTACCAATTATTATACCCAAATTCTACTTGAACCAACACAAAATTCCATTATCCTCTCCTCTCTCATACAAAATATCTCAATATATTTAAGAGGTGTTTGTTCACCACTATATTTGCTCTCTCTTTCTATTTGAGCTCACCTATTTACCAATTATTATACCCAAATTCTACTTGAAGCAACACAAAATTCCATTATCCCCTCTTCTCTCTTACAAAAGATCTCAATATATTTATAAGGTGTTTGTTCACCACTACATCTCTCCAACCTGTGTGGATGATACCCAACAAAGAATTACAAGCTTAGTCCTCCAAATAAAAGGCCCAATTTGCAATTCACATATTTATTACAAGTTTATGCATGATTACGATTTTCTAAAAGTTTTGAATGGATTTTTCTCGATCTAGTAAATTGTTTCGCAACGTGTAGCTATAGTTGGAGACCCTAGAGAGACTTGTGTCTCCACGATTTGAATTGTATTTAGTAGGAAATAAATAGGCTTTATCATATTTGAATAACGACTAGCAAAGGTATTGCGATGGATTCAGGGCTAGGGGGTTCCATGATTCCACTAGAATGGACTTGCAAATAAAGGAAGCAGAAAATAAATGGCTTAAAATTCCATTAACTAAAACTTCAAAGCATTTAGAAATTGACCATAAGCTCCAAGCCAAGTTTCCTTTCCAATATAAAAAATTACACACTTACTCAGTGGCTCTCATTGACTTATTTTCCTTCCGAGACCTCTCTCTCTTTCTACACTCTCAATGCCATGCAATCAAGCTTTCGAAATATGTTATTTTTCTTGGTGACCTTTCACTTGCAATTGGACAAAAACTATTTCAGCTCACCTATTTACCAATTATTATAAGCAAATTCTACTTGAACCAACACAAAATCCCATTATCCTCTCTTCTCTCTTACAAAAGATCTCAATATATTTATAAGGATTTTGTTCACCGCTACCTTTTCTCCTCGGTGTGTGGATGATACACAACGAAGAATTATAATATGGTCTCAAGCTTCGTCCTCCGAAAAAAGGCCCAATTTGTCCAAAGAAAAAAATTAACATGTTTGTTGTATCCCTAGTTTCTTAAAAGCAATGAAATGTGGAATTGTTGAAAATATATCAACAACTATTACCTGGTTGAGTTCTAGCCTCCTTCTAGCAATTCCACTAAGTCCATGTTGATCTTTCCATGGTGCTTTCAATACTAATAGTGGTGTATACAATCCAATATTCGACCATTTTCCCTTTGCAAGCTAGCAAATTCTATAAATCTTTTCCCACTTCTTCATTCCATGGAAATACTTGGCCAACACTAGCACTCTTACACTAATGCAGACGTCTTGTCCATCCCAAAACATCCACTCAAGCCACCATTGTGCAACTCTCAAATGAGGTTTTCTCTCACTAGCCTTCTTCGAATGCATAAAATTGTTCATTCTAAGCAAGAATCCTTCTGGGATACGTTAATCCAAGAATGGGATCCAATGACAAATCCATGTTTCTTCTCCAACTTTCACAGCTTCAACAACACCTACAACAATTTCATACAAATTATCTATTTCTTCTACCCCTACCACCTTTAGTGTCATAGTACTCAATAATGATGTCTTATTGGATTTCCCACTATATGCTTCATCATTAATGACTAGCATTGTAAGAAAATCCATTCAATGTATCATTGATTTAGCTTTGCTTCATTATTTACATGTTATAGTCCGTGATGATAAACATAAATGACAAATTCTTTTTGTAGCAGGTAATGCCTCCACTTCTTCAACCCTTCAATGATGGCATAAAATCCTAGTCCTAAATTCAATATATGTTCTTTGCATCATTCAACTTCACACGAAATAATGTAATCTCCTTACCATAATGGTCAAGAAAAACTCCTATTGCTCTTCTAGTTTCCACTAACATCAAAATCCACTTGGAAAAGTTCTTCAAAGTTTGTCAAAGCCAACACCAACCTTTTAATGACCTCTCCTTCACCAATTTAAAATGATTATAGCTTTTTATGTTCCATTAGAAATGTCATGGATGTTGGTAATGGAAAACATGTTTCCACTAAAATATACAATAAACCTCTAATAGAAGCACACTAAACCATGATATATTTTTACCTCAAATATACATAGATTGGAAGTGGCCGTTGCACAATGGCTCTTACTTTCTTTGAATCCATATTTAACCCATCTTGTGACATTAGAAATACCCAAGCAGACCAAACGTTTCTTCATGAAAGAACATTCCTAGATAAATTTATAAGTAGTTGATGAGCAGCAACAGTGAGAATCTATTTGCCCATATTCATGGGAAAAAACGTTATTAAGGAGACATCAAAACCAATTCTTGATGGATCTTCATGTTAATTTTGCACGAATAGCCTTTCTCTGGCTGGTATGCAAATAAGTTAGTGTTTAATGTGTATAGTTCATTTAGCTTTCGTACCTTCCTTGTTTGATGATGTTTTTTTGTTCTAGATTCCTTCTGGCACACACCTATATGAGCAGGAAACAAAGTGACCCATCAGTCACTCCAAAGGGTGCCAATATGAGATCGGTATCAGGCATTTAACTCGCATGTCAAGCAATTCAATGTGCACTAGTATGAGCTTGGGAGTATGAATTGAACCCACCCTCCAAAAGTGTGCCAACAATTAAAGAAAATCCTAGAACATTCATGGCAGCTCATCCTAAAGAAACATATCTTAATGAAATTGAGCGGGCTAAAACCACACCTTATTATGTTTCAATTAAAAGCTTTAGGTGGTGTACAACTTTTTGTGTAAAGGAAGGAAGAGCATAGTAGCTAGAAAAAAAGCAATTTGCTCCCTTCACATAAAGCAACAATTTTCTTTTGTAATATCCCGAATTTTGAACCTAACACTTATAGGCATGTGTCTATTGCTTATGATGATTATCTTGATGTTTTATTTTATATTGGGTCAAAGACCCCGATGCATATGAACATGATGATTTGTTTTAGATATTGGACGTAAGCCAATTATTGATGATATATGTATATGCTTGTTTGTGTTGGGCGTGGACCTTGAAGCACATGATTGATGAGATGTTTTGTGTTGAGCGAGGAGCTTCAGAACACTTGAGTGATTGATGAATGGTGTTGAGCGAGAAGCTCTGGAGCACGCGAGTACTTACCTTTGTGTTGAGCGAGAAGCTTTGGAACACATGAAAAGATAATTGGATGTGTTTGGCATAAGCCCTGGAGCCTTCCATGTTGATGTTGAGCATAAGCTCTGGAACATCGGATCCTTGGCCATTGTATCCCTCGGTGTATCGTACAAATACATCCTAGCATTTAGTGTTGAGCGAAACCTCTGTAATTGCACTATGTTTGTAACTACCTGCCATAGGCGTTGAGTATGGGCTCTAGTAAGCGCTAGGGGTTACTGAAAAAAATTTAATAAATTTTGAGTGAAAACGACTCGATAAAAATATTGATCTCATCATACTTATTTATGAGTGATTAAATGAAATTTCGAATTTCTGTATTCTCATCAAAGTACTGAGGAGCTATGTCAAAACCCCAAATTTTCATAAAAATTTAAAAATTTTGAAATACATAAAAAAGCTGAGAATGCGGTCTGCTAACAGCTAACAGTTATCTATAAAAGAGTCAGTTACTAGATTAGTTAATATATAATCTTAATTAAGTAACTTAGCATTCTATTTTTTGATACAAGGCTAGGATTAACCTGTACTATAATTTCTTTTTCGATTTGCTGATGAGTTTTAATTTGCGACAAGTAGGTGGAACTGTCTTTGGATTCTCGGGCTTACTTAGCGTTAAGCTAACGCAGAAAGATGACTTGTTCTTACAGGTTTTACAGGTATGAATGATCGAGTAACGCCTTTTAATTCTATAAAGCATCCAGCTATATTTCTAATTGCAAAATAAAAAGATCGGTAAATAAGTTGTTACATATCAATCTACCAACAGCTTGTTATTCATCTTCTGTTATGAAGATTTGCTGCCTATAAGGTTCTAAACATTACAGTGAAATATAAAGTCCTAAGGACTTAGAGTCTAGTGGGATTGTTCCACTCCGGTTCCTTATTTTATTTTTATAATACTGCTCTTGAATTAAGCTTCTGACCACAAGAGTTAACTTAGGTCAAGTCTTTAAGAGTGATTGATTTATTACCTCATGCAAGCACTAGATAGCTCAAAAAAAGTTATGTTATTCATCGAAAACATGGTGTAACTGATAATACTTGTCATGGTTGAGTAAATAACCAAATGCCATTAAACTTTGTTGAACTGAGCTATGTAAAAGGATTCACAGCCAACCTCCTAGTATTTACTATCCACTGAAAACTATAAACAATCTTGTTTATAATGCATCCATGTTTACCAGTAATTCTGGTTATAAACAAATAAGATTTATAAGGCTCATGATCATATTTAAAACTATGTTTTATAGAACTATCAAGTCACAAATTAAAAATTTGGTGGCAACAAGATTAGCTATGCAAAGTCTATTAGGAATACTTTATTAATATCATAGTTTCGCTAGGTGATGAATAGCCTTTTTATTAGTATCTCCCAATATCATATAATTTTCTTCATAAACTTATTTACGATAGCACAAGGCTTATCAATGCTTGCAACTATAATCTTTATGCTGTGACTATTAGTGAAAAACTAAAACTTCTAAGCACATAATACTTTGCGCAAGAATCTATGTTATGGGGTTGCATTGATTTTATCATCAACGAAGAGCTTAACATGACTAAACATCTAATTATAAAGTTTATATTGTAACATGCAATGGGTAATAGATGTGGCGTTAGACCACTCCATCGATGAGATTATGGGTATGGTTGAGTGTATAATGGACTTTGAATTCTCCTCGACTCAAACTATGCGATGACTATAATATAAACTTGGAAATGATTCGAACTTTCATAGTTTAAGCTATGCAACCGTAGGTTGACCTCCATGAACACGTAGAACCTTTGTATGATTACCATATTATATGATTATGCATAAAATTTCATTTTGAATAATTGGAAATCATTTGCATGCAGGGACTATAGAGTCGACCCACTGCACGGTTGAATTATTTGTGAGACCACGTGGTTACTTCTTGGCCAAGTGTTGGAAGTATAAGGGTTGGTGTAACCCTAGACTTTGTCATTCTCCTTCGTCGTTTTCGGGCCTTCGGGCTGCTCTGCAACTACTCCATGGTCGCCATTCTTACCCTATTGTGAATGATAATGAGCTCTGCGTCCTCGTTGCATTGTTCAGTCTACCTTCGTCGTCCTTGAACCCTTCCTTGCACCGTGAGTTTTCCCTCGCATGAACTTGTTGAAGGCCGTGACATTTAGCTTACGGCTTGGACTGTGTGTAGTGTTTGAGTTCATTCCTCCACGGCCTGCCTGTTAGGATTGTTTAAAGGGGTTACTTGCTTCTGTTACAGTGTGGTTTTCGTCATAGGGTTTTTGAGAGTGTGGATTCTCATGCTTTGAACTGTGGTGACAGTGCGAGTTTCCAGGTATGAGAAAAGTTCTTTTTAACATTTCTTAAACTAGTTCTTAACCCAGTTATGATATAATGCACCATGTTAATGTTGTGGATTCTTATCTTTGTAGGTGACGGGTGACATTTCTCCTTGTTGTTGGTGCAACGCATAGGGCCGACTTCTTGATGACGGGTAAGCCCTGGCCAAGCCATGGCAGTCCATACTAGTTCAGTTCTGTATGGAACAGTTTCGAAATGGAAGTTACGGCCTGCAAAGTTTACCCTTCATGGGTTATTATTTCTCGGTTTACTTGTTTAGTTTTTTACTAAACCCTTTCTCTTAGCAGGGTTTTCCGACTTATGCCGTGACTTGTAAACTTTGTTTTTACTTGTTTTGTGTACAGTTATGTAAAAAGGTTTGCGGCATGTCAAGCCATTCTCTGCTTAAACTTTAAGTATAGAGAGTTAACCATTTTGAGCTCGAACTCGGTTATTTTGATACTCTTAATGTAATTTTGTGCACTAGGGTTTTCACCCTATTTCGACTGTGTAAAGATATTTTTACCGTTTAAATTTATCTTCCATTAAAAATATATTATTATAATCTGTTCTGTTATTTCTTTCTATTTTAATAATTGTTTATAAGCTCGAATATTCGAGCAAGAGTTAATCATGTTAATGACCTGTGTATAAATAATTTATTTACTTATTCTGTAGGTTTTAGTTCAATAATAAATGTTAAATACTTGTTTGTTACATGTAAATAGTTAATATACTTTCATGGCTATATTTCTTTGTCCTTATAGAACTGTAATAACATTTTATAGTTTAATGTTGAGAATACTAAATAAATCCAAATCCTTCGATTATTGTTTATCTCATTATTAATTGCAATGTTATTACTATGATTTACAATGTTAATACTATAAATCATAATGTTAATACTATAAGGGTTTCGACCCTGTATTTTCTTTTATAATTAATTTTTGTTTAGTTTATTTAAATGAATTTGTTTATATATAAATAATATTTATTAAATATTATTTAAAATTGCATTCACTCTATTTTATAAGTACATAAATAGGATTTGTTATGATTTCCTTGTTACACTATTATAATTGTTGTTCTTAATTTATTTATAATAAGAACTATGCTAGAATTATCCTACTTGAAATGTGAACATTTGTAGAAATAGTTAAGCAGTATGAACAATAAAAATAACTCTGAAAAAAGACTTGGTTCTTTCTTCACAGAAATAAATGAGTGTTTATCTAAGTTAAATATTTTACCTATGCGACAGGTTAGTGGTTTCATTTTACACAAATACATTTCTGAATAAGATAAATAACATATTTACAGTAGTCAATTTGTTAAAGAAATAAACCTGTTGTTTGTAAAGTATTATGTATACTTCTTTGCTAGCATTCTTAATACAATAGTCTTGTTTTTAAAAAATAACTTAACTAAACAGATTAGTATCCTTTCCTGAAAACATCTGTATAGAGAAATAAAATTACTCCATTGTTCTGAAATACAAAATAACTCTAATCACTCCAGATTTATATCATATCTTCATCTATTTTAAACACACTACCTATGCTAGAGTACGGTCTGGTTTATTCAGACGGGGAAAAACACAGGTAGGATTATCTCATCTAAATACAGATTCAACATTCAACAACTAAAATATTATAAATTCTAACAGTTCACTACATAACATGCAAATCATTCATTATTCATTCTCATAAATAAACTTTGAACACGGCATATAAAAGACTATAGAACCTATTTAAAGCTGGATGACAACGGCGTTGGGAGGCGCTCAAACTCCTGGAGAGCGCTCAAACAGCGTCTTCTGAGGACCCTCGATCCTGTTCCTGGTCTCCTTGGCTGGGAACTGGTGGAGAAAGCAACAAAATACTAGTCCAATGACTCAGTACTAACTCTACACTCAGCAGCAAGATCTTTCAGCTGAAAAGCTGTACTAGATCATTCTCTGCAGTTTACCCCTCAAACGCCTTCCAGAAATTCCCTTCCCAATGAAATCCTTTGAAGTACATTCACCTAAATGATTCTCTTCTTTGAATGAGCAGCCTCAGCTCTCTTCAATGGGGATTTTTATTAAGATTGCCTAGAGTCCTTTTGGGTTTTTGTCGTTAATTGAGCCACCTGCTCTAATCCCACTTTCCTAGGGGATCCAAATGTAGGGAGGTTGCCACTTGCAACATTGGAAGTGTTTGAGGATGCTGCCACTTGTCTATTTGCTCTCCACCCAGTCTCCTCAACCAACTTGACCAGTAAACACTCTTTTAACAACTCTCCCAAGCTGTTGTCTCCACTTTTTATTTATTTATAGTTAAAATATTCATAATTACATTCAACATCCTTGACTCTGCTAAGTCATCAATTACAACTTTAGCATAAAATTTAACATAATGTCTTGGAATAAAATCAAATAAGATAATATTATTTTGCAAAATTGGGGCATGTGACAAGCTACGACGTTATACGAGGGAAATCCAACATTCAAGCATGTTTAGAGTTACCTCGCCTAGTAAACCTAAACCATCTACCTACTTGACCTTAATGCAGAAGTGTCATTAAGTCTAGGGATCATGGTATATGATGCCCGGAGACAAATGTTAATAAAGTGTTATATTATAATGTACTTTATACATGTTATGTATAAATAATTAAATATATTGATATTATAAATAAATGAAAGAAAGAAGAAAAGCTCCATCAATTATTATTTATTATGAAAATATTAATAAATAGTATAATGTCTATAAAAGTCCAACTAGGAACTAGTAGAAAGTTCCTAAGTGAAAATATTAATTATTACCCAAAGTAATTGAAAAAGGGTTAAATCAAGAAACCAAGGTTTCTTGATTTAACTGTCCCTTTGACTAAAAAGTCTGTCTATAAAGACTGAAGCCAAGCAAAGGCTTTGGGGTTCTGATTTTTATCTTGGGAGAATTATTATTCTGCCTGTTTTCACTCTCGAGTGTTTCCCTGGAGAATTCTCCTGCAAGCAAAAGAGGATTGACTCAGAAGTGAATACCAGTTAGGAAACCCTACCTTAGGATCTCTAAGCTACTCACATGTTGGAGTCCACCTCGAGGGGATCCAGACTAAAACAATGAACAGTTTCGGGTCATGGTTGGGAGGAACGTAGTAGTTCCCAAGTGATTTGGTCATCAAAATCAGAGGTCATATCTGTCTTAAATTGTTAATGCTGGTTATTTAAAAAGTGTGCACGTTCAGCCGTTAAAGGAGATTCAGGATCAAAATTACGTGTATGAGTTATTAGTATGTCAAAGTTCATTTCTAGGGTAAATGCTGGTTGCTTTATATAAATGCCCTTTATATATTTTTAACCCTAGAAATGATGGTTTTGTCCATATCTCTTAGGGTTACATTTCTTACAATCTAACCCTAGAATGTCCATGCTATTTTCTAGACTAAATGATGGATATGTTAGATGAATTTTTTCAGTGTATCTACTAGCCCTATGTATTCGATTTTCTCACTAGACTCTGCTAGGGTTTGTGTTTTATTCAATACTCCCTTGGATTGTAAATGTTATCATAGGTTGTATATAGCTAGGATTGCATCTCTAAGTTTGTTTTCTGTATCCATTCAATATTCAAAAATTATTACTATAAAATAGGTAAATCGAGACCCGCTATTTATTGCTCACCTATTCTTTATAGCTCTACTCACATATTACTTTTGTCAGTAGAGAAATGTTCAGATTATAGTACATTGAATCATAGGAGCAAGATTAAAGAAATAAATATACTAAATAGATACCTTAGGGTATTACTTACAAACATAACTACTTTATAGATAAATATATGTATATGTATATATGGCAATCGGGTATAAACGTTTATGAAAGCTATCTATACATTTAATTCCAAAATTAAATAACTCGTCTAAGACCTTTCAAGGTTTTCCATAATAAGAATATACTAGTATCGAAACTTTGCTTTTAAACTAATCAGTATCAGAACTAAATAAACAAAGGAAGCATCGTGACCATCCATGTGGTCCTTCACAAATCTTTGTTCATACAAACAAATCCACAGTTCTATCGATTCTCCATCTATACATAACCATAAACAAAATTACATAACTCATCAAACATTACGATAACCAAATTAAAGCAATGCATCTTGTACAGTAATCATATCATATTAAAATACCATCAAAATAATATTATAAATCCATGTATTTCAAACAGGAACGGGAATCGAATCGTGTGGGCATGCAAGCCCAGTTTGCTTTTATTTATTAAAATACCATTCATTACATTACATTAAAACCATGCTTTCCAACAGAGGTTGCGACATCGATTCCCAAGGATGTCCAGACCCAAGGCAAGGCCTTAATAACAAACCATAAGTATGTATATACAAAACAACAACCAAATTCATATTCATATTCATAACAATAGCTATAAAGTGGAAGATAGATCACATTCATATTCATAACAATAGGCTTCTACATCTTTAAATTCAATTGAGACGTGTTTGTAAATAGTTTCAGGAGACCATTTTTACACATGTTTCTAGAGAACACAACCAGGATGCAGATAAATTGTCAAGGAAGGTTTTGTAATTATCTAAGATAGTCAATATGTTGTTTTGTCTTTGATAAATTGTCAAGGAATGTTTTGTAATGATCTATGATAGTCAATATGTTGTTTTGTCTTTGATATGGAAACCTTATGACTTGAACCTATACCAAGTTTCCTTTCTTTTGTATGCTTAGAGCAAGTAAACAATTTATTTTTGGTTTTGCTTGAACCCATAAGCATGCACCTATTCATGTTGAGGATATATATATATATATATATATATATATATATATACACACAGAGAGAGAGAGAGGGAGTTTTCTAGTTTGTCTCTCACTTGTAGGAATAGCATGTGGTATAAGGAATTGCAACACAGGCGTATCTAAAATGTCAAACTCTCGGGCCAAACCAACCCTTAAAATGGCTATATTTTTAAGTGTACCCTCCTAGCTACCTTGCAGGATTCGAACTCATGTTGGGATGCGAGGCTTGTGGAAACCAAGTATATTTTGTATCTAGGCCACTTAGGTTTATATTAGAAAAAACAACCTTAGTGGGAAGCATTAGATGAAATGATTATATATATTGTGGTCCAAAACCTAAATTTAATTTTAAAAAATGGCTTGAAGGAGATTTATCATATAAAATGATTACATCTCTTCAGTGCTGGCTTTCTTTCAATATGGTTTGTATCTTTGTGATACCCTTTCTTATCGAACACTAAAAAAAGTACCATACTTTATATTCAAAGTATAAAATATGCATATCAGCTCATATACATTTAATAGGCATAAATTTTCCTCCATTTCCCCATCCATAAAAAGACTAGATACAATCCTAGATACCAGCTAATCCTCTTACCTAAGAACATCACATACCAATGCTACCTCACATTTGAACCAAACAAATCATAATTGTTATGAAAAAATATCCACTCAATAGGAGTGTGAAAACCAAAAAGCTATTTATAATTAAATACAGTCTTCCCAAAGATTACTAAGTACGGAAGAATCCTTCCTAATACTATATACTAAAGAAAGGCCATCAAAACATCAGTTTTCATTTTAGAATATAGCAATAGCAAAAGTGCAGTGAGAGAGAACACTTGAACCGCTCAACTCCACATAATGTATAATGCTTTCATTCATGTTTAGTGTTTGGTTGGAAAGCTTATATGCTTCTCCATTGAATTCTGTTAAAACATGTTTTGAAATTTATCTTTGGAAATTCTCCCTGAGCCTTCTAATGTTTTTCTTCCATCCATAAAAAGTAGCCACCAGTATCTAACGTCTCTAGAAAGACCAGTCAATAATCACTTTGAAGTCTCCAACTACATGCAGATATACAATATGTTTAGTTCAAATATACCTTGGGAATTGAATAAAAATAATCCATGTACAGAAGTGATTGGTCTGTCATAGGAGCCAACGGAGATGATGTAATGACATACACTCTCTAATATAATCTAATCATTAATTTCCTGTTGGAAAAAGTAATTACTCGCAGATCCGTACCTGAGTCTCAGTCGACTCTGTCAGAGTCTGTATCAGTCAAGATCTTGTTGGTCAGTCTGACAAGAGGGTAGAGTCCACGATTCGGAAATGTAATCCAGTCGAATTTATTTCTGAAGCTAAGTTGTTAGGTAAGATAGTTATTACAGTCTTTAATGCAGAGTGAGTCGATCCATGTAGAAGCAATTTTCAGGTTGCCTATAAATAGTAGAACCAAATTGTAAAAAAGTTAGACAGTGGAGGAACTCAGGGTGAGAAGAAGAGAGAAAGAGGAGTCGAAGCTCAAGCTTCTGTGTAAGTGATGCAGTCGAAGAGCCGAAGCTCTGTAAAAGGATAAGTCGGTGAGCCGACAAGTATGGACAGACAAGTTTGTAATATCTTTGTTATTTCCGCATAGTTATATATATGAATGATAGTTTATGGTTGAATGCATGTTTATTTGGCCGCACAATATTTCCAGATTTACCTGTGTAAATGATGTTTACATTTACCAGTTAAGTGAAAGATCAAAGAACCCATAAATTTGTCACCACGTGAAAGCTCCAAGTTTTACGGCACATTGGTCGACTCAAGTCTTCCTACATATTTGGGCATATGTTTTTATAAGTTATTTGGATTTGTTAATGTGTCCATTTTACTTCATCTTACTCACAGGTGAAAAGCATTTGTAATTTCTTAAGTCTCTTAGACTAAGAAAAATACCCTGTCGATTTCGACCAAAGTGAACCGACAAGGTCGGTTGAGTGAGCCGACTTGAGAGGTCGAAGAGGTGAGCCAACTTACAGGTCGAAGTCAGCCGACTTCGAAGTGACAAGTGGTCGAGGTAAATTCAGTCGGTAGAACCGACAAGTAAGTCGAACTAAATCAGTCGAGTCGAAAGGCCGACCAAATTTGATAGACTTGTCTAGTCGGGAGATAGACAAGTTTCACCCGACAAGTGGAAAAAGGAAAAAGAGGTCGGCGTGAAAAAAGTAAAAAATAAATTTTAATATTAACTGAACGGTAAACTCAATTTTAGTCGGCTTGGTTTTGGCTAACTTGTATCAGAGCAAGGTTTATATCAGCCAAAGGTTTAGGAAAGAAATCTTGTCTTAAAAGGTGGAAAATTAATTTTCTAAGGAAAGTTAATTAAAAATTAAAAATGGCTTCCACTTCTGTTTCATTACAAACTCCAATTTTTACAGGAAAGAATTATGAATATCGTTCTTTAACAATGAAGGCTTTATTTAGACGTCAAGATGTCTCGGAGATAGTCCAGCATGGTTATGCAGAACCAGCAGACATGATAGCATATAACAATCTCACACAGGCTTAGAAAGATGTCTTGAGGGAACAGAGGAAGAAAGATGGAAAAGCTTTGTTTTACATACATCAAGCTATGCATGAGAGCATACTCCCAAGAGTAGCACCAAAAACTAATGCTAAGCAAGCATGGGATACATTGGAGACTGCCTATCAAGGTTTGGATAAGGTAAGGACATCCAAGAGGTAGATTTTGAGAAGAGGTTTTGAATCTCTGTCCATGAAAAATTCAGAGAATGTAGACACATTCTACACCAGAGTTGTTGGATTGATAAACCAACTGAAATCTCACGGAGAAGCCATAGAATACGGAAGGGTTGTTGAAAAAAATTTTAGAAGTCTTCCTCCAAGATTTGAAAACTTGGTTGTGACCTTAGAAGAACACACAGACATGTCGACATTTACCATTGATGAGCTGCAAGCTTCACTCATAAATAATGAGTTCACAGAATCAACAGAACACAGACATCATTGGAAGGTGCATTCGCAACACAGTCATACATAAGCCGTGGTAGCGGCAGGGAGAGAAACAACTTCAGAGGCAGAGGAAGAAGTTCTTCAAGAGGAGGACGAGGTAGAAATCCTGCAAATGTCTGTGGAAGAGGAGATAATCACAACCCAAGTTAGCCAAGTGGCTAGAGGTTTGATAAATCAAAAATTCAATGTCATTATTGTAAGAAGTTTGGTCATTATGCATATGAGTCCAAGAAGAAACAATATGACCAAGGAAGGCAAAGCCCAAATCAGTCTACCAGCACCAGCACTTCGACAAGTGCAATGTTAATGGCATCGACATCTCCACTTGAATGCAATGCTCTTCAAGAAAGTCC
Organism: Pseudotsuga menziesii; assembly: GCA_001517045.1. Lineage (NCBI taxonomy): Eukaryota > Viridiplantae > Streptophyta > Pinopsida > Pinales > Pinaceae > Pseudotsuga > Pseudotsuga menziesii. The sequence continues at coordinate 15,772 of LPNX010974078.1, forward strand.
ACACGACATATGGTACTTAAATTCAGGATGCAGCAACCACATGACTGGTAATTTAAACTTGTTTTTCAATCTAGACAATCCTGTTAAAACTGATGTTACACTTGGAAACAATGTCCAAGTTACTGTCTTAGGAAAAGGCACTGTTGATATTCTAACCAAACACGGGGAGAGTAAGTATATCTCTGATGTCTATCATGTTGAAGGTCTGAAACATAATTTGTTAAGCATTTAACAGTTGATACAAAAAGGCTACAGAGTCTACATGGAAGATGATCACTGTGTGATCAAAGACAAGCGTTCAAGCGACCAACTGATAGAAAAAGTGTCAATGACAAGCAACCGCTTGTTTCCATTGAGAAAGGGAAGACAAACACGGTAGCTGCATTCAAGGCAGAAAGTGAAGAAACGGTCGAGCTCCTCGACAAGGAAGAAAATGGCAGCGCTAATTTGCAAGCAGCATTTCAGACAGAAGTTCAAGATGAATCCTGGTGGTGGCATTTCAGATTTGGACATCTGAATTTTGGTGGGATGAAGCTACTGCACACAAAGAATATGGTGAACGGATTACCATTAATCGACAGACCGGAGAGGGTTTGTGAAGGCTACATTTTCGGAAAGCAGCACAGAGAGACTTTTCTAGTCGGAAAGTCCTATAGAGCACACACACCACTTGAAATTGTGCACTCTGATATTTGTCGTCCAATGCAGACATAATCCATTGGTGGTTGCAAATATTTTCTAAATTTTATTGATGACTACTCAAGAAAAACATGGGTCTATTTTTTGAAACATAAATTTGATGCATTTGGTTATTTTCAGCAGTTCAAGGCACTCGTGGAGAACGAGAGAGGACATCGCATCAAGATCTTAACGACCGACAGAGGAGGTAAATATGTTTCAAATGAATTTCTGAATTTTTGCAAGACCCATGGCATACAGAAACAATTCACTGCACGGTATACACCTCAGCATAACGGTATTGCCGAAAGAAAGAACATAACCATCATGGAGATGGCACACAGCATGTTGGCAGCCAAGCATTTGCCAAATGAATATTGGGGTGAAGCAGTAGCAACTGCTGTTTACATTATGAATCGGTGTTTGACAAGGAGTGTGAAGAAAAAATTTCCCCAAGAAGCATGGACAGGTATGAATCATAGTGTTTCTCATTTAAAAGTTGTTGGTTGTGTTGCATATGCTCATGTTCCAGTTGAGTTGAGAAGGAAGCTAGACAAGAAGCAGAAGAAATGTATTTTTTGTCGGCTATTCTGAAGACACAAAAGCATACAAGCTGTATGATCCTGTCGCAAGGAAAGTGATAATCAGTCAAGATGTTCAACTTGTCGAGAATGAATCATGGGATGGAACTGTCGAAATAAATGTCAAGATTGTGTCGAATGTCGACAGTGATGATATGGAAGACGAAGTGGTTCAAACACCACATGTAAGTCAACCGGTCGTAGCAGCGTCGACTGGACCCATGACACCACGATATGGTTCAGCGCAAGGACCATCTACACAAGTAGCAGCTCAAGCTTCATCGACAAGCACGCCAAGAGTACATCAGACTCCATCAAGTATTTCCTCAAGGTCGACATCGACAGAACCGGTGAAGACAAGAAGTCTGCGAGACATATATGAAGTTGGTACACCTAATTCATTCTCTCTCTTTGCATTATTTTCCCCTATATATGGTCCACTAGCATTTGAAGAAGTTATTGAAGAAGAAGTATGGGAACAATCCATGGATGAAGAAATAGAATGCATTGAGAAGAACCAGACATGGGAGCTAGTTGATGTACCAAAAGATAAAGATGTAATTAGTGTCGAATGGATTTACAAGACGAGGCAAGATGCTGATGGGAATGTGGAGAAGCACAAAACAAGACTAGTAGCAAGAGGGTTCACTCAGCAACCTGGCATAGAATTCAATGAAACATTTGCACCTGTTGCTCGCATGGATACAGTCAGAACAGTTTTGGCCATTGTTGCACAAAACAAATGGCATGCTCATCAAATGGATGTCAAGTCGGCATTCTTAAATGGCTATCTCGAAGAGGAAGGATATGTGGAACAACCACAAGGGTATGAAGTTCCAGGTCAAGAGCATAAAGTGTACAGGCTGAAAAAGGCACTCTATGGTTTGAAGCAAGCTCCTAGAGCTTGGTACAGTCGGATTGATTCCTATCTCACTGAAAATGGATTTCACAGAAGTGAAAGTGAACCGACTTTGTACACCAAATTCGATGAGCAAGGTAAGATGTTAATTTCCTTCCTGTATGTAGATTATCTAATATTTACTGGTGATTATGGCATAGCAGATTTTAAGGCAGTCATGGAAAGTGAATTTGAAATGACTGATCTGGGGCTTATGAATTTTTTTCTGGGCATTGAAGTTCGGCAGTCTGAAAGTGGTATTTTTATATTAGAGACAAAGTATGCAAGTGAAGTTTTAAAAAGTTTTAACATGTCTAATTGCAAGACAGCCCCAACACCAATAATAAGAGGTTTAAAATTGAGCAAGGATGATGAAGGATCAACTGTTGATCCTACGATGTTCAAAAGGCTTGTTGGCAGCCTCATGTAATTGACAGCGACAAGACCAGACATTATGTATGGAGTAAGTCTGATCTCAAGGTTCATGGAGTCACCAAAAGACTCACATTGGCAAGCAGGTAAAAGAATTCTGAGGTATGTAAGTGGCAAAAAAGACCTTGGTATTATGTATTCAAATTCAGAAAACTTTAAACTCATTGGTTACACTGGCAGTGACAATGGAGGTAGCATAGATGACAGGAAGAGCACATCTCGATACACATTTCATTTTGGTACAGTGTTGTTTCATGGGCTTCAAAGAAACAGCCCATAGAATGCTACCAAAGAAGTATACACAATACTTTAAAAACAACAAGTTTATTTCTTTAACAAATTGACTACTGTAAATAGGTTATTTATCTTATTCAGAACTGTATTTCTGTAAAATGAAACTACTAACCGGTCACATAGGTAAAAGATTTAACTTAGATAACCAAGTCTATTTTATTGTTCATACTGCTTAACTATTTCTACAAATGTTCACATTTCAAGTAGGATAATTCTAGTATAGTTCTTATTATAAATAAATTAAGAACAACAATTATAATAGTGTAACAAGGAAATCATAAGAAATCCTATTTGTGTACTTATAAAATACACTGAATGCAATGTCAAATACTATTTAATAAATATTATTTATATATAAACAAATTCATTTAAATAAACTAAAAAAAAATTAACTATAAAAGAAAATACAGGGTCGAAACCATTATAGTATTAACATTATAATTTATAGTATTAACATTGTAAATCATAGTAATAACATTGCAATTAATAATCAGATAAACAATAATCCAAGGATTTGGATTTATTTAGTATTCTGAACATTAAACTATAAAATGTTATTACAGTTCTATAAGGAGAGAGAAATATAACCATGAAAGTATAATAACTATATACCTGTAACAAACAAGTATTTAACATTTATTATTGAACTAAAACCTACAGAATACATAAATAAATTATTTATACACAGGTCATTAACATGATTAACTCTTGCTCGAATATCCGAGATTATAAACAATTATTATAATAGAAAGAAATAACAGAACAGATTATAATCATATATTTTTAATGGAAGAAAAATTTAAACAGTAAAAATATCTTTACAGAGTCGAAATAGGGTGAAAACCCTAGTGCACAGAATTACATTAAGAGTATCAAAATAATCGAGTTCGAGGTCAGAATGGTTAACTCTCTATACTTAAAGTTTAAGCAGAGAATGGCTTGAGAGGCCGCAAACCTTTTTACATAATTGTACACAAAACAAGTGAAAACAAAATTTACAAGTCACGGCATAAGCCGAAAAACCTTGCTAACAGCAAGGGTTTAGTAAAAAATTAAACAAGTAAACCAAGAAATAGTAACCCATGAAGGGTAAATTTTGCAGGCCGTAACTTCCATTTCGAAACTGTTCCATACAGAACTAAACTCGTATGGACTGCCATGGGTTGACCAGGGCTTACCCGTCATCAAGAAGCCGACCCTATGCGTTGCACCAGCAGCAAGGAGAAATGTCACCCGTCGCCTGCAAAGATAAGAATCCACAACATTAACATGGTGCATTATATCATAATTGGGTTAAGAACTAGTTTAAGAACTGTTAAAAAGAACTTTTCTCATACCTGGAAATGAAAGTAATGTAGCCACCAAGGAACAGGGCCGCCGCTAATAGCAAAATAAAGGGCCAAACCTTCATCCCTCATGTGACAGAGACAGTTCCAAGGAGTGCACAAACCACTGCTAGAAGCAGCAATGAGAAGGAAGCAACGACCAAGCAAGAAGCGGATGGTGAAACTCGCACTGTCACCACAATTCGAAGCATGAGAATCCACACTCTCAAAAACCCTATGATGAAAACCAGACTGTAACATAAGCAAGTAACCCCTTTAAACAATCCTAACAGGCAGGTCGTGGAGGAACGAACTCAAACAGTACACACAGTCCAAGCCGTAAGCTAAATGTCATGGCCTTCAACAAGTTCATGCCAGGGTAAACTCACGGTCCAAGCAAGGGTTTGAGGACGACGAAGGTAGAGTGAACAATGCAACCAAGACGTAGAGCTCATTATCATTCACAGTAGGGTAAGCATGGTGACCATGGAGTAGTTGCAGAGCAGCCCGAAGGCCCAAAAACGACGGAGGAGAATGACAAAGTCTAGGGTTACACCAACCCTTATACTCCCAACACTTGGACGAGAATTAACCATGTGGTCTCACAAATAATTCAACCGTGCAGTGGGTCGACTCTATAGTCCCTGCATGCAAATGATTTCCAATTATTCAAAATGAAATTTTATGCATAATCATATAATATGGTAATCATACAAAGGTTCTACGTGTTCATGGAGGTCAACCTATGGATGCATGGCTTAAACTATGAAATTTTGAATCATTGCCAAGTTTATATTATAGTCATCGCATAGTTTAGGTAGAGGCGAATTCAAAGTCCATTATACACTCAACCATACCCAGAATCTCATCGATGGAGTGGTCTAACGCCACATCCATTACCCATTGCATGTTACAATATAAACTTTATAATTAGATGTTTATTCATATTAAGCTCTTCGTTGATGATAAAATCAATGCAACCCCATAACATAGATTCTTGCCCAAAGTATTATATGCTTAGAAGTTTTAGTTTTTCACTAATAGTCATAGCATAAATATTATAGTTGCAAATGTTGATAAGCCTAGTGCTATCGTAAATAAGTTTATGAAGAAAATTATATGATATTGAGAGATGCTAATAAAAAGGCTATTCATCACCTAGCCAAACTATGATATTAATAAACTATTCCTAACAGACTTTGCATAGCTAATCTTGTTGCCACCAAATTTTTAATTTGTGAATTGATAGTTCTATACAACATAGTTTTAAATATGATCATGAGCCTTATAAATCTTATTTGTTTATAACCAGAATTACTGGTAAACATGGATGCATTATAAACAATATTGTTTATAGTTTTTAGTGGATAGTAAATACTAGGAGGTTGGCTATGAATTCTTTTACATAGCTCAGTTCAACAAAGTTTAATAGCATTGGGTTATTTACTCAACCATGACAAGTATTATCAGTTACACCATGTTTTCGATTAATAACATAATTTTTTTTGAGCTATCTAGTGCTTGCATGAGGTAATAAATCAATCGCTCTTAATGACTTGACCTAAGTTAACTATTGTGGTCAGAAGCTTAATTCAAGAGCAGTATTATAAAAATAAAATAAGAAACTGGAGTGGAACAATCCCACTAGACTCTAAGTCCTTAGGAAGTTTATATTTCACTGTAATGTTTAGAACCTTATAGGCAACAAATCTTCATAACAGAAGATGAATAACAAGCAGTTGGTTATACTATTGTTATAAGCTCATCATGTATATTACTGTTAGAACAATCATTACAGCATTGTGAAATTAACTTATGACAAAGATCACAAGTTGTGAATCGGGGAGAATAATCCAAAGAGAGTTCCACCTACTTGTAGCAAATTAAAACTCATCAGCAAATCAAAAAAGAAATTATAGTACAAGTTAATCCTAAGTGTGTATCAAAAAGTAGAATGCTAAGTTACTTAATTAAGATTAGATATTAACTAACCTAGTAACTGGCTCTTTTATAGATAACTGTTAGCCGTTAGCAGACCGCATTCTCAGCTTTTTTATGTATTTCAAAATTTTTAAATTTTTATGAAAATTTGGGGTTTTGACATAGCTCCTCAGTACTTTGATGAGAATATAGAAATTCGAAATTTCATTTAATCACTTATAAATAAGTATGATGATATCAATATTTTTCTCGAGTTGTTTTCACTCGAAATTTATTAAATTCTTTTCAGTAACCCCTAGTGCTTACCAGATCCCATACTCAACGCCTATAGCAGGGAGTTACAAACATAGTGCAATTCCAGAGGTTTCGCTCAACACTGAATGCTAGGATAGATTTGTACGATACACCTAGGGATACAGTGGTCAAGGATCCGATGTTCCATAGCTTATGCTCAATATCAACATGGAAGGCTCCAGGGCTTATGCCAAACACATCCAATTATCTTTTCATGTGTTCCAGAGCTTCTCGCTCAACACAAAGGTAAGTACTCACGTGCTCCAAAGCTTCTCCCTCAACACCATTCATCAATCACTCAAGTGTTCTGGAGCTCCTCGCTCAACGCAAAACATCTCATCAATCATGTGCTTCAAGGTCCACGCCCAACACAAACAAGCATATACATATATCATCAATAATTGGCTTACGCCCAATATGTAAAACAAATCATCATGTTCATATGCAGCGGGGTTTTTGACCCACTATAAAATAAAACATCAAGATAATCATCATAAGCAATAGACACATGCCTATAAGTGTTAGGTCCAAAATTCGAGATATTACAAAAGAAAATTGTTGCTTTATGTGAAGGGAGTAAACTGCTTTTTTCTAGTTACTATCCTCTTCCTTCCTTTACACAAAAAGTTGTACACCACATATAAAGCTTTTAATTGAAACATAATAAGTTGTGGTTTTAGCCCTCTGAAGTTCATTAAGATACGTTTCTTTAGGATCAGATGCCACGAATGTTCTAGGATTTTCTTTAATTGTTGGCACACTTTTGGAGGGTGGGTTCAATTCATACTCCCAAGCTCATACTAGTGCACATTGAATTGCTTGACATGCGAGTTAAATTCCTGCAACCGATCTCATATTGGCACCCTTTGGAGTGACTGATGGGTCGCTTTGTTTCCTGCTCATATAGGTGTGCTTCCAGAAGGAATCTAGAACCAAAAAACATCATCAAACAAGGAAGGCACGAAAGGTAAATGAACTATACACATTAAACACTAACTTATTTGCATACTAGCCAGAGAAAGGCTATTTGTGAAAATTAACATTAAGATCCATCAAGAATTGGTTTTGATGTCTCCTTAATAACGTTTTTTCCCATGAATATGGGCAAATAGATTCTCAGTGTTGCTGCTCATCAACTACTTATAAATTTACAAGAATGTTCTTTCATGAAGAAACGTTTGGTCTGCTTGGGTATTTCTGATGTCACAAGATGGGTTAAATATGGATTCCAAGAAGGTAAGAGCCATTGTGCAATGGCCACTTCCAATCTACATATATTTGAGGTAAAAATATTTCATGGTTTAGTGTGCTTCTATTAGAGGTTTATTGTATATTTTAGTGGAAAATGTTTTCCATTACCAACATCAATGGCATTTCTAATGGAACATAAAAAGCTATAATCATTTTAAATTGGTGAAGGAGAGGTCATTAAAAGGTTGGTGTTGGCTTTGACAAACTTTGAAGAACTGTTCCAAGTGGATTTTGATGTTAGTGGAAACTAGAATAGCAATAGGAGTTTTTCTTGACCATTATGGTAAGGAGGTTACATTATTTCGTGTGAAGTTGAATGATGCAAAGAACATATATTGGATTTAGGACTAGGATTTTATGCCATCATTGAAGGGTTGAAGAAGTGGAGGCATTACCTACTATAGAAAGAATTTGTCATTTATATTTATCATCACGGACTATAACATGTAAATAATGAAGCAAAGTTAAATCAATGATACATTGAATGGATTTTCTTACAATGCTAGTCATTAATGATGAAGCATATATTGGGAAATACAATAAGACATCATTATTGAGTACTATGACACTAGAGGTGGTAGGGATGGAAGAAATAGATAATTGGTATGAAATTGTTGTAGGTGTTGTTGAAGCTGTGAAAGTTGGAGAAGAAACATGGATTTGTCATTGGATCCCATTCTTGGATTAACGTATCCAAGAAGGAT